>CM023488.1:93530206-93598194 GCA_013339685.2 Hyalomma asiaticum
GCCTGCGTTTTCTCACGCTCTTTTGCCAACGCATTTTCAAGCTCAGCGATTCTGTCCATAAGTCCGCTCTGAGCAGCCATCATTTTTTCCATTTTTTCCTCGATCTCACACTGTCTACATTTTGCATCAGCTTCTGCCTTCTCTTCCGCACAAACTTCCATTTTCACAGCTGCCCCGCACCCTGAACACTTTGCGGTCTTTTTGACCATGACCGCTCCTAGCAAAAGGGTTACACTATCTAATGAACAAAGGCCCTCGGTACTACAAACACTTCCCTAAGACAATCCGTATCCAAAAGTTCAATGGATAGCCGACACTTCAAAACACTCGTGGTGGGTGCTCGTGCACCTCAGCCACGTGGAGGCAGAAAAAGGAAAGCAAAAAAAAACCGCAACAAACAAGTTACTGACCCCTCCAAAAAAAAAAACCGTACCAACTAATAACCTCGGTACTACAAACAGTTGCCTAAGTACAAACACTTCCCTCGGTATTACAAATACTTTCCTAAGACAATACGTACCCAAAAACTCAATGGTTAGCCCACACTTCAAAACGCTCGTGGTGGGTGTACGTGCACCTCAGCCACGTGGAAGAAGAAAAAGGAAAGCAAAAAAAACCCAAAAAACAAGTTACTGACCCCTCCAAAAAACCGTACCAACTAATAACCTCGGTACTACAAACACTTCCCCAAGTACAAACACTTCCCTAAGACAATACGTACCCAAAAACTGAATGGATAGCCCACACTTCAAAACACTCGTGGTGGGTGTACATGCACCTCAGCCACGTGGAGGAAGAAAAAAAAAGGAAAGCAAAAAAAACCCAAAAATCAAGTTACTGACCCCCCCAAAAAACTGTACTAACTAATAACCACAAATATAGTTTATGCTAATGACCTATACTAGAAAAGCAAGCTCAATGCATGCAAGAAAAACTTATCTGCCGCTGTCGTTCCGGAGACCGAAAAGCCACATCCGCTCATCGCCAACGCCCTTGACCGACTCTAGGGGACAACGCCATCTCTATGGGACAACGCCATCTAGGAAACTAGGCGCTGTGGGCATGCGAGCGCCCCCTGTTACCGGGTATATAGTAGAGGGGCGAATCGAATAAAAGGATTCTTGTTGTTGCTACGAGCCGCGCTCGTGTCTTTACTCGGCGTCTCTGAACATGGTGTCAGAAGTGGGCGACTAGTGCGCAGTTATGGACTCGACAGACCCGACAACCGGTACAGACGCTTCCAAGCTCAACGTTGTGCGCGTCGGTACGCCGGGACTTCAGCCTCCGTCGCCGTTCAACTTCACAAGCCCTGGGGAATGGACCACATGGATAACAAGGTACGAAGATTACGCCTTTGCTGCCGGACTCAACATAGCCACCGTGCACGTAGCGTCTTGTCGTCGCTAGGACTGTCTACTCCGGAAAACCTCCCGTTTGCGGAAGTCAAGGCTAAGCTCACCTCGCATTTTGTTCACCCTGTCAATGAGATTTACGAGAGCCGTCGATTTCACCGCCGAGTACAACAACAAGGGGAACCGGTGGACGAATTCTTTACCGCACTTCGGAATCTTGTCAAGCGTTGTGGGTACAACAATGCCGAGGTCGAAGACCGACTTGTGCGAGACAAGTTTGTCGTTGGATTGCGGAACGAGACGCTGTCGGATCAATGGTGCCGATGTACTAAACTTTCGGCAGAGGAAGCGTTGTGCCAAGCGCGTATTCATGAAGAAGCCGAAAAAGAGCGTCTATCCCGCGCAAGTCTCGGCGAGAGCGGGGTCTTCGACAGCTTAAACGTGGACGCGGCGCAACGCGCGAAGAACGCGTCACCGCGTCGCAGCAAGTCGGTGCAGCCAACTCAGTCTACTTGCGATTACTGCGGCCGTGGTCAACACTCTCGAAAAGAATGCCCAGCTCGCAAGGCCACATGCAATTTCTGCAAGAAGCAAGGTCACTTTATTGCTGTTTGCCGGGCCAAGCATCGGAAGGAGCTGTTAGGCTCAGTTGAACTTCACGCGCTCAGCACGCGTCGGGCACGATATGCCGACATTCATGTGAATGGTCACCTCGCACACTTCAAGATAGACTCGGGAGCAGAAGTGACGGTGGTATCGCCTTCTTTCCCGGGATTACCGGCCGTTTTGGATAAAGTGGACGCCGAGGTGGTCCTGGAAATCAAAGATTGTGCGTTCTGGGAACTTTCACTGCTACTTTGCAGTGGCATAACAAGGCCTCTGTGCAAAGACTGTATGTCATCAAGAACCAGACGACACACCTTCTGGGATTACCGGCAATTGAAGACTTGGGCATCGTTCAGTTTTTGGACTCTGTGGAAGGTATTCCGCCACCTCAAGCAAGAATTTTTCGTGGCCTCGGGGAAGTGCAAGAAGAATACCATATTCGCGTTGCTCAAGACGCTCGCCCCTTTTCATTGAGTGTTCCTCGACGAATACCTCTGCCTCTACTCGAGCAGGTGAAGAAGGAATTGGATGAAATGGAAACCCAAGGAATCATTCGCAAGGTTGACACGCCTACCGCATGGTGTTCAGGCCTCGTCGTTGTGCCGAAGCCGTCGGGCGGGTACAGGCTGTGTGTCCATTTGACGAAGCTTAACAAGGTTATCCAGCGGGAACGCTACAATCTGCCAACAGTTGAAGACATCTTAGGCCAGCTTGGTGGGGCACGAATTTTTTCTAAGCTCGATGCAAGATCCAGCTTCCACCAGATCAAACTAACTCGTGAGAGCGAAGAACTGACAACATTCATCACACCTTTTGGCCGCTATTGCTACAAGCGTCTTCCTTTTGGCATTTCGACAGCGCCCGAGTATTTCCAACGCTTCATGTCGAGATTGCTCGAAGGCATCACTGGAGTCGTCAACATGATAGACGACATACTCGTCTTCGGTAGGAACCGTCAAGAGCACGACCAGCGTCTAGCTGACGTCCTGGCGCATTTAACTCAAGCGGGCGTCACTCTTAACGAAAAGAAGTGTCAATTCAGAGTCTCATCCGTCAAGTTCTTAGGAGTTGTCGTCAGCCAGCAGGGAATTAGTCCAGACCCGGACAGTCAAGGCTATCATGGATCTTCCACCACCAATCGATGTCAGTGGTGTTCGCCGATTACTTGGAATGGTAAACCATGTGGCTAGATTCATTCCAAACCTGTCTGAGATCTCTGCACCCATTCGTGCTCTCCTCAACAAGAACAACGCATGGAGTTGGAGTTACAACCAAGAGCAAGCGTTCAAGAACATCAAGTCTTTGCTCAGCTCCGACGTATGTATGGCTATGTACAATCCCCGTTACCCAACTGTTGTATCGGCTGACGCAAGCTCTCATGGCCTCGGAGCCGTCTTACTCCAGGATCAACCTTCGGGAATTCGACATGCCGTCGCCTATGCTTCCAGATCTCTCACTGCTACAGAGGGACGCTACAGTCAAACGGAAAAAGAGTCCCTGTCTGTCACATGGGCTGTCACCCGGTTCGACCAATACCTACGCGGACTAAGCTTTGAGGTCGAATCCGATCATCTTCCGCTTGTAGCCCTCCTTTCAAGTAAAGATCTGGACGTCTTGCCACCTCGAATTCAACGTATGCGGATCAAACTGATGCTCTATCAGTTCTCTGTCAAGTATGTTCCTGGAAAACTGCTAGCTACAGCCGACACACTATCAAGAGCGCCTTGCGACTTGCCAACTTCCAAAGCGGTCAGCAGCTTGGAAATCTATATAGGGGAAGTGCTTAAGGATCTGCCTCCACAACTGGCAAGTCAGCTTGACGAGATCCGTCGTCTTCAAGCTCTAGATAGTGAATGCTCTTCGATTATTACTTATTGTGAGAGAGGCTGGCCGTCCAAGAAGAGAGTCCCGACCCATTTAGCACCATACTGGAAGGAGCGAGAAAGACTGAGCGTGTACGATGGGTTACTCTTACTGGATCGCCGCATTGTCATCCCGTCGCCTCAACGCAAGGACATCCTCTCACTGCTTCACGAAGGACATCAAGGTGTCCGCCGCTGTCAAGAGCGCGCCCGAGAGTGCGTTTGGTGGCCCCATTGCAATCAGCATATTGAAGACCTTGTGACTCAATGTGCTAAGTGTGCTGAGACTCGAGCCGTGCGTTCTGAGCCACTGATACCAACGCCAACACCGGAAAGACCATGGCAACGCCTGGGAATCGACTTGTTCCACTTGGAAGGACGCGACTACGTCCTGATCGTCGACTACTACTCCAGATTTCCCGAAGTAGTCACATTGGGAACTTCGTCACCTAAAGCGGTCATTGCTGCAATCAAGAGTTGTTTTGCTCGCTTTGGGATACCAGACGTGGTGCGGACGGACAACGGACCTCAGTTCGCGTCCAAGGAGTTCGCCAACATTGCACGAGCGTATGGATTCTGCCACGAGACCAGCACCCCTCGATACCCTCAGAGTAATGGAGAGGCAGAGCGCATGGTGCGCACTGTGAAGGATATGCTGAAGAAAAGCTCGGATCCGTACCTCGCCCTGCTCGCATACCGAGACACACCTGGCGTTTCGGGCGTCTCTCCAGCTCAGTTACTTATGGGGAGGAGACTGCAAACTGGTCTTCCGGTTCTGCCTGAACGACTTCTTCCGGCCTTACCAAATCACGAAGAATTTCAAGCACAGAATACTGCAGCGAAGTTGCAACAGGTGCAGGACTACAATCGCCGTCACGGTGCTGCTCCTCTGATTCCTCTCAATATGGGGGAGGAAGTGTGGATAAAAGATATAGCTTGCAGCGGTCGTGTTCTCAGCCCAGCTCAGCGGCCAAGGTCGTATGTGGTTGAGACTCCCAGTGGTGTTGTCCAGAGGAACCGTTGCCATCTGGTGCCGTTCGTGGGTGACCAAGATGTCCAAGGACATACAGCAATGGCTTCATCACCAACGCATGGAACCTTAGCTTCAAGTCCACTGAGAGCACCATCCTCGAGGTCATCGCCGGAAGTATCGTCACCAAGCGCTTCATGCGCATCACCTGTGCCGCCTGGAGAGATGCCTCCCTCACCCGTTGTGCAAGCTTTACCTGTGCAAGCAAGTGTGCCTCAGTGTAGTGAACCTAGGCGCACGCGTTGTGGCCGTACCGTGAAACCACCGCGCAGGTTGAACCTGTAACTATCCCGGGAGGGAAGATGTAGTGGACGCTGAGTATTTTGTACAGTCGCTGATGGATGGCGCTGTGGGCATGCGAGCGCCCACAGCGCGATTTTTCTTTTTCTTTTCGATACCACGTGATAGGTATTTTCAGTTGCTACCGTTTGAGTGTCAGGCTTTATTGGATAAGTGTATTTTTGCTTGCTTGCGGTTTTTTTTTTACCTTTTTAGACCGGGTAAGAGAGGAAAATAATATTTCTTGTTGCGCCTTTCTTTGTGTCCCGCATTTCCCCGAGCACGGGTCTGCCTTTTTTCTTTTTGTCAAGGCCACGTGGTCGGCCTTTAGTGGCGCTGTTGTTTGTGTGAGTTGGAGAAGGTTGTATTGGGTGATAAGAGGATCGGTCGGGGGAAGTAAACTGAAGATATTTAATAGTACCAAATTTTGGGCCACTTTTATTTCTAATTTTATTTGTGCGCGCTGTCGCTGCACAAGGCGGGAGAACTGCCTTTGTGCATTGAGGATATATCGGGACATTTAGTTTGCGGTACGCTTGCAGCCTACTGATTTATCGTATACGTGCTTTTTCGTGCGGTGTACTGGATGAATTAGTAAAATATACGTTTGAAGCCCAGGACAGTGTAGCGGTGCACCACTAATAACCGCATGAGGTGTGCGTGGTAAATTTTTAGGAGGCTTAATTTTTGACGAGTGTGTGACCGTTCATTGCGCTAATCATGGCGAAAAAAACGGTGAAGTGTACAAAGTGTGGCGTGGGAGTCAAAGTAGATGTTTGCGGAGATGGTGGGGCATGCGAAGTAGAAGTGTCCTGTGGCCAGTGTGCGATTATGGCGAAATTCCAGCAAATGGAAGAAACGCAGACCGCCCTCTTAAAGCGAGTAGGCGAGCTGGAAGACGCTTTAGAGGCGGAACGCCAAATAAGAAAGGAGATGGGCGAAAGGCTCAGAGCAACCGAGGAGCAGCTGACAAAGGTCACCATGCAGAATAAGAAAGAGTCAGGTGACTATCATGGAGAGGGAACGTCCTTGACCCCACAAGAAAAGTCGACAAAAGGAGCACAAAAGCGGGGCTCGACCTACAGCGAAGCTCTGGTGAAAGAGCGAGTGGACAAAAGACCACCCGAACCTCACCCTGAAAGTCAGTCCAGATGTCCAAAGCAGACAAAGGGAGCAAGGCAGCTGGAAAACGTAATAATAGCGGGGGACTCCAATCTGGCTCGGTTCTCGCAAACAATTCAGGAGAGGCTAAAAGGAGACAGAAGAGTAGCTGTAGGGACGTTCCCAGGAAAAATGTTGGGTGCAGTAATGCAACAAGCAAGGGAAGAGCTGACTCGTAGAGATCAGGGGCGCAGTTTGGTTGTGATAGCTGGCGGGCTGAACAACGTGTTGAACAGAAGGACCCCAGAAATAGAGAAGAGGTTAACAAAAGGAGTAGATGAGTTGCGGGAAGTGTCCCCCCATGTGCAAATTGTGGTGTGCACAATCCCCGAGGTACCCTTGAAAGACCTAAACCTACAAAGAGCAGTTGTCACCGCCAACGAAACGATTTGGCGGGTTAGTCGAGCTAAAGGCTTCGAGGTTGTCGACATAAACAGAGAAGTGCACAGATGGGGTGGTTTCCAGAGAGATGGAATCCACTTTGACCGTAAACTTGGGCATGAGGTGGGCTGGCGCCTAGCAGGACGCGCAGTAGCTTTTTTAGGGGGCACACGAGCCCTCCGGTGTCCACGGTAGAAAGGGAAGAAACATCTATGGGGGACCCTTTGGAACACAGAATTGATAATAAAGGGAAAAGGGCAAAGGGGAAAGAGAGAAAGAAAGTGCAGCGCGGTTTAATAAGCTACATAAATATGCAAGGTGGCAGAAAACCGACAAAATGGTTAGAAATAGAGGAACAGTTGAACAGAGAACAGATAGCGGTGTACGCCGTTACAGAAACGCACCTTAGGGACTCGGAAGAGCCACCAATTATTGCAAATTATGTGTGGGAAGGGTGCAACAGGACAAAATCAGAAAGAAAAGGTGGGGGAATCGGTATGCTAATTCATCGGGAAGCAAACTGGTGTAGGATTACTTCGACGTGTGAAGAACACCTCTGGGTATCTGGAACGGTAAGCGGGAAGAAAACTATGTTGGGTGTAGTTTACATGTGGACTGGAAATAACTGCAAAGAGAAAAATCAGGAGTTAGTGAATTGCATAAGCAAGGATATTCAGAAATTTGGTAACGGGGCCGAAATAATCCTCTTAGGAGATATGAATGCTCATGTGCATGACCTCGACGGATATACAGATTATAACGGGAAGTTGATGCTAGAGCTCTGCGAACAGCATAGTCTCGATATAGGTAACATGAGTCCTAAGTGCGATGGGCAGGTAACATGGGAGGTCGGAAGCAGGCAGTCAACAATCGATTACTGCCTCACGACAGAAGAAATTCACGAAAAGTTGAGACAAATGAGCATAGATGAGGAAGGGAGTAGCAGCTTGGGGAGTGACCATAAACGCATAACTTGGCGAATGGGATATGTAGATCATAAAGAGAGCATCGAATTACAGTCGGGCAGCTCCTTTCTAAGTGAAAAACAAATTAGGAACGTAGTCGCAACAATCGAGGACATAGTGAGCAGAACAAAAGGCAAAGTGTGGGATTATAATGAGCTTATTAATTTAATAAGGACTGAAGTTACGAAAGAGAAACAGAAGAGTTGCTGGAGGGGAAAGCGAAAGCCAAAACGATGGTGGAACAGGGAAATTCAGGACGCAATTGAGAATCGACGGGAAGCATCTCGAATACATAGGCAGGCAAAAAAGGAGCAGAGGCCACAAGACGAGGTCAAGCAAAAATGGGAAACATATCTCGAGAAAAGAGCCCTAGTACAGAGTTTAGTTGAAGCCAAGATTAAAGGCCAAAGTGAACGTTGGATATCGGACATTCGCGAAAAGAAGGACGCATCTAGGCTTTTCTGGAACCACCTGCAATCGCTGGGGAAGAAAACTGTAACTATGCAACGGCATATTGTGGATGAAGAAGGAAATAAATTGGAGGGGTACGACGCATTGACTTATATTCGAAACGCAACAGCCGATTCCTTTAAGAAGCATGACGAGGCTCCCTTTACGACGTGTAACAGTAGCAAGGGAGACCAAGTGGAAGAACTAGTTCTGGAAAATTTCAATTGGAAGAAGGCGGAGGAAATGATTCCCAAACGAACAGCCACAGGATTAGATGGGGTTAGCATTACTGTAATAAATGAGCTCGGAAGAAACAGCAAAGAAGCCCTATTAAAAGCAATTGAAAAAAGGTTAAAGGACAGGCGAATACCGGACAGTTGGCGTCAAAGTAGGATGAAGTTCATTTATAAGGGCAAAGGAGAGAAAAATAACATTCGCTCCTATAGACCACTGACCATTACATCAGTACTCTACAGGTTGGCGATGCAGGCAATTAAATTTAAAATGCAGATATGGACAGAGCTTAATGGCACTTTTGGCGAACTCCAAAATGGATTTCGAGTCGACAGGAGATTAGATGATAACCTTTTTGCGCTTACGCAGTGTATAGAAATAGCCGGAAAAGAGAACAGACCTCTACATTTGGCATTTTTGGATATTAAGGGTGCGTATGACAATGGGAATCAGAATATTTTATGGGACATAATGAAAGAGGCTGGTATAGGGGATGATTGTATAGAGCTCTTAAAGGAAATATACAGTGGAAATACAGTATGTGTGGAATGGGAAGGTGTGGCGAGTAATGGTAGAATGGAGGCCGTCGATATAGGTAAAGGGTTGAGGCAGGGATGCCCGTTGTCCCCACTATTATTCATGCTTTACATGAGGAGAATGGAGAAAGCATTGGAGATGAGCAATATTGGTTTTAAGATGTCGTACAGACAGGCAGGTATAGTGATAGAACAAAAGCTCCCCGGGTTGTTTTATGCAGACCAGTAAGTATACATCCAGTAACGAAACGGATGGGACGAGAAAGAGCGTTAAGAGCATGGTCAGAGCGGCGGAGAACTCGGATTGGATAGCTAGAATGGAGAAGAAACCGGCATTGAACAACTACCGAAAAGGGAAAGACGAAATCAAGAGAAAAATTTTACGATAATTCAAAGGGAAGCGCTTTACTGTTTGAGGCAAGGTCCGGTTGCCTGAGAACCCGAAGTTACAGAGCAAAATTCAATAAAGAAGGGGATACATGTACGTGCTGTGGAAAAGCTAGGGAAACGACAGACCATATTTTGATTGAATGTACAGATGTCCACCCAGGTGTAGCTGTGGACACTACCCTACAGGAGGCCATGGGTTTCAGGAGTAACAGGGGAAAGCTGAACATGCCGGCGATAGATATAAGTAAAAGGCGCTTAGAGCATTGGTGGCGCAAAAGTATGGAGCAAACAAAAGCGAAAGGTAGTTCGGGTAAGAGTGTTTCATCACAGAGGAACGATAATAGATAAAATAAATAGACGAAGTAAAAAATTAGTTGTGAAAATATGTGTGATTCGGGAAAGGAAATGGCTGTAAACGAAAAAGAAATAAAGCTAGAGCTTGGTGGCCCGGCCACCGCCCCGTTATAGAGGGGACGCTCCTAATATCCATCCATCCATCCATCTTGGCTTGGCTGCCGCCACAGCACTCCCCCCTTAGTGAGTTGCCGAACGGAGTTAAAGGTCCAGGCGAGTGGGTGCTCTTGATAGCCGTCCGCTGTGTGTCAGCCGGAAGGGCACCTCGTGGGCTTGGGCTGGCATTGAAGCTGGGGGTCCTGGCGATGATTCCCTTAGCGGAGGCAACACGGTATCGTCACGGTCCATGTGTGCTGGCTTGATGCGGTCCAGCGACACAACCTCCTCACGACCGCTCCTCTGGATGGTGAATTGTTTGTTGCCACAGCGGAGGACTTTAAACGGCCCATCGTAGGGTGGCTGAAGAGGTCGCCGAACCGCGTCGTGTCGTACAAACACATATGGGCACGATGTGAGCTGCGGGTCGACGTGCACCACACGCGACCCTGGGGGCCGTGGAGGTACCGCGCGCAGTTTGCTCATGACGTTGCGTAGGTGAAGTGCATAGTCACTGCAAGCTATGGATGCCTCCTCTGAGCCGCGCGCAAAGAACTCTCCCGGCAGCCTGAGTGTCGTGCCGTAGACCAACTCAGCGGCGCTGCAGCCAATGTCCTCTTTCAAGGTGGATCTTATACCCAAAAGAACGAGTGGGAGGGCCTCCACCCAGTTGTGTTCCTCGGTTGCCGTGAGCGCAGCCTTCAGCTGGCGGTGAAAGCGCTCCACCATGCCATTGCTCATGGGGTGGTACGCCGTCGTACGTATGCGTGAGGTGCCCATGAGCTGACTGATGGCAGTGAAAAGGGCTGATTCAAACTCTCGGCCACGGTCTGTTGTTATTGTGGAGGGCACCCCAAAACGGGCTACCCAGTGGTACAGGAAAGCACTCTCAACCGTCTCGGCAGTGATGTCCGCGATAGGGATGGCCTGCGGGTGAACCTGTCGACACAGGTCAGCAGGTAACCTTTCCGTGGCAGGGTGGCAGTGGGCCGACGATGTCCAGGTGGACATGGTCAAAGCGAGAATCCGTAGTGGGGAGTGTTCCCAGTGCTGTCGAGGTATGGCGTTGTATCTTAGAGCGCTGGCAAGCTACACATTCACGTGCCCAGCGTCGGACGTCCCGATTTACGCCTGGCCAGACAAATCTAGCCGTCACCAGTCTTTGGGTGGCTCTAATCCCCGGATGAGACAGTCTGTGCAAGGACTCGAACACGTGGCGACGGAGGCTTGCAGGCACGAACGGGCGAGTTCTACTGGCGCTTGTGTCACAGCAAACCTTGTCCTCGGATCCGGGAATTTGGATCCACTCAAGATTCAGGGCCGTGGTCGCGGTCAACAGGCGTTTCAGTTCGTCATCTTCATGTTGAGCGGCAGCCAAAGCGGGAAAATCAACCTGTAGTGTGGGCATGATGGCGTTGACAGGATTCCGAGAGAGGGCGTCCGCTACCTCATTGTCGCCGCCTTTGACGTGGCGGATGTCAGTCGTGAACTCTGATATATAGGACATTTGGCGCCGTTCACGTGCTGTGTGCGTTCCCCCGTCGGAGCTTAGCGAGCGCAATGCGTAAGTAAGCGGCTTGTGGTCGGTGAGGACGAAAAACTCTACACCTTCCAGGAAATGGCGAAAATGTCGTATGGCAGCGTACACGGCCAGCAGTTCTCTCCCGATCGAAGGTACTGTAGCGGCGCTCGGTAGGTGTTAGCTTCCTCGAAAAGAAGGAAATCGGGCGCCAGATTCCCCCAACGAGTTGCTGTAATACAGCCCCAACGGCTGTATTGGAGGCATCCACCATCACACTCTGCGGGACGCCGGACCTGGGGTATTCAAGCAGTGCGGCGTTTGCCAAGGCGTCCTTCCCCTCGCAGAAGGCTTCTTTTGCTTCTTGAGACCAGGAGAGGGTGTCTGAGCCATTTCGTGAAGTGGCCAGCAGATCGTGGAGAGGTTGAGGGCGCAGCGGGGAATGAAACGGCGGTAGAAGTTTACCAAACCCAGAAATTCCCGAAGCTGGCGCTTGGCGGTCGGCTGCGGAAATTTTTGCACGGCTTCAACCTTGTTGGGTTGAGGAAGAACTCCTGAGGCAGAGATGACGTGTCCAAGAAACGAGAGCTGTCGCACGCCGAGCTCGCATTTGGCCATGTTCAAGACCACGCCATGCTCCACTAAGCGCTGGAAGACGATGCGTAGATGATTCACGTGCTCTTCCGGAGTGCTGCTGGCGACTAGCAAGTCGTCAAGATAGGCGTGGCAGAAGTTGAGACCGCGTATAGCACCGTCCATGAACCGCTGGAATGTCTGACCCGCGTTTCGGAGTCCGAATGGCATTCGGAGAAATTCGAAGAGTCCGAAAGGCGTTGCGATGGCGGTCTTCGGGACGTCCTCCGGGGCAACGGGAATCTGATGGTATGCCCGCACCAGGTCGATCTTCGAGAAGATAGTGGCACCGTGAAGCCTCGTCGTGACGGCGTGTATGTGCGGTACCGGGTACCTGTCTGGGGTCGTTACCCGGTTCAGCGCCCTGCAGTCCCCGCATGGTCGCCAGTCTCCCGGTGTTGACTTGGGCACCATATGGAGTGGAGATTCCCAGGCGCTCGACGAGGGTCTGATGATCCCCTAGTTCCAGCATGTGTTCAAATTCTTGCCGGGCGACCTTCAACTTCTCCGGAGACAAACGGCGAGGCCGCGCGTGCACGGGTGGGCCGCTGGTGGCGATGTAGTGGCGTACCTCATGCTTCGCCGCGGCGCTGGCTGGCGGCTGCCTCGTCAACTCGGGAAACTCATGCAGAATTCGAGTAAAACGTTCTGCACCGGACGGCCCGAGCAGAGTGGGGCTCAGCGGAGGGTGTTTCGAGGGATTACCTTGCACAGTTGCCTGCGACACGGGATCGTGAAGGCGCCGGTTGCGCATATCGACGAGAAGGCCGAAATGCCGAAGAAAATCCGCACACAAGATGGCGAACTTCACTGCTGCCACGATGAAAATCCACCGGAACGTTCTGTTCAAGCCTAAATTGAGTTGCAGCGAGCGATGTCCGTAGGTGGCGATGGTTGTGTTGTTGACCGCCTGAAGGGGGGACGCGCTGGGGACACGGCCATGGGTGGACTCAACCGGCAACACGCTCACCTCAGCGCCGGTGTCCACGAGGAATCGAAGGCCACTGTCGCAGTCGGTGAGGAAAAACACTGATGGACGACGTTCGGGGGCATCCGGGATTCCCGTCTCCTTGGTCGCGAGCTGTCTCTGGAATGGAAATACGCATCTGGGACACTGGTCGTCCTCAGTGCCGGCCGCTCCCGTTTCCCGCATGGTCGCAAGGAGGGATGCATTTGCGAGCAGCGTTGCCATACCTCCTGTGATACCAGCAGGTTTTCTGTTGCGCTGCTGGACGCTGGCGCTCCTCGTGAGTACTGCGGGCCTGCATCGCTGCGACGGTATCGGCGAGGCGGGATATCTGCTCCCGGATGTCATGCAGTGCGGTCGTAGGCGCGCGGCCGGCGATGTCTGGCTGTAGCGCCGCGACGGACGGCGGAGCGACCGCCAGCACAGAGTCCGCGAGCTCGGCGAGTTCAGACAGGCGTTTGTCGGCAGCCGAGGCGAGGATCATGCGCACGTTGCCCGGGAGTCGCTGTAGGAACAGCTCGCGAAGCAGTCTGCTGTCGGTATCGGTGGTAGTTGCGCCGTCCGTGTGCAACAGCTGCCTCATGTGGCCCAACAATTGGCTGGGCGTCCGGTCCCCGAGCTCGGTGTCGTGCAGTAGCTGCTGCAGGCGCTGAGGCTCCGACGGCGTGAGGCGGCTGATGAGGAGCTGTTTCAGGGTTGTGTACGCGTTCTCTGCAGGTGGAGCGACCAGCAGATCGCGTATTTCGCTCGCTATTGCCGGTGGGAGGCTAGCGACCACGTGGTGGTACTTTGTTAGCTCACCGGTAATACGACGAGCGGTGAATTGGGACTCCACCTGCAGGAACCACAGCTGCGGGTCCGCTGTCCAAAACGGCGGGAGCCTGATGTCGACGGCGGAGATGGCCAGTGCGTCAGGGGTGACCTCCATGGCGTCGATCGCTTGAAAAAGGCGGTAAGCCTCGTCCGGGTCACCACTGTTGGGACGCGTGTACGCGCGGTAGAAGCGGACACAACCGCGCGGCGTGGATCCCAAACATCAACTGACTTTATTCGGGTTCGCTTCCGGAGAGCAGCGGAGGGTGGCGCTGCCTGGCAGCTTGGCTTGGCTTGGCTGCCGCCACACATCCTTGAGGCTTGGGTCCCCTTCTAGTGGGACAATATAGCAGCAACTCTGACTTAGAAGGCGAGAGTCGAAGACCCATCTTACTGACGTGTTTCTTTACGCAATGCGCTGACTCTTGCATTGCGTCTTCTACATAGCCGTCCAAGCCGCCAGAGCACCAGAGGGCGATGTCGTCCGCATAGATAGCGGACGACATCCGCTATCGACCCCATCTGCTCAAGCTCATCGGCTAAGCCCTGCATCGCTATGTTAAACAAGAGCGGCGAGATAACCGATCCTTGTGGCGTACCCCTTTGCCCGAGATCGTAAGCTTGTGGTCTCAAATCACCTAATTTGATTGCGGCCCTCCTACTTCCGAGAAAGGACTGCACGAAGTTGTAAAATCGCTCCCCCAAGTTGAGGCGGGAGATCGAGTCTAGAATATGCTTATGTGACACATCGAAGGCTTTTTCTAAATCGAGACCAAGAATGGCCCTCGTGTCCCTGGTGTTGTTATCTAATATGTTGTGCTTGATGAGTAGCATCACGTCCTGCGTGGAACGGTGAGACCTGAAGCCAGTCAAGTTGTTGGGAAAGCGATGCGCGTCCTCAATGTACTTAGAGATCCGATAATTTATCACATGCTCCGCCACCTTGCCCCAAACAGGACGTGAGGGAGATTGGCCGGAGATTCTCAGCCGCGGGGCTGCGCCCAGGCTTGGGAATGAGAACCACTGACGCAACCTTCCACTCATCTGGAAATACACCCACTTCCCGAATACGGTTGATCTCTGCCGTTATGACTCTAATCCACTTGTCATCTAAATTGCGTAGCATTTTGTTAGTCACGCCATCTGGTCCTGGGGCTGACCTTCCATTGAGCTTTTGCAATGTTTCGTGAACGTCTGCCTCCTCAAATGACCTATCTAGGCCCTCGGCTGATCTGCCTTCATACTGTGGGCATTTCGTCTCTGGCGGTCCAGCGTTGTCCGCCAGAGGAAGATAGCTCCTTGCCAAGCGCATGACGATTTCGTCATCCTATGCAGTTGCCTTTCCGCATGGAGTACCTCATGGTATTCCGCATGGAGTATTATATCCACCACCCGATTCTGATTGATTTTTGTCTTAATCTCGTGGAGCTGGTGCTTGAGTATGTTCCATTTTGCTCCTATTCGCATCTGCCTATCCACCATATTACACAACTCATGCCACTGCTGTCTTTCAAGCACTTGGCAGTGCACCATAATTGCTTTGTTTAGCCCAGCTAGCCTCTTTCTAAGCCTACAATTGAGCTTTTGTGTTCTCCATCTAGCTAGCAGTGATTCTTTGGTCTCTATTAGGTGTGCTAATCGGCTATCCATATTATCTACCTCGAGCTCCGTGTCTATCGACTTCGTCGCTTCTTCGACGTCCCTTTTGACTATATATATTCAACCATTCCTGGAAGTTCTCCGGAGAATCCCCTCCTCTTCCCTCCCTGATTGTAAGATCAGGGAGGAAAGAGGAGGGGATTCTCCGGAGTATTTGAATGTCCGTGGAGGCTTTCTGCCTACCTGCAGCACGGTGCTAACAACATAATGATCGCCTCCCAACTCCACTCCCAAGTTAACCCAGGAAAATTCTGCTGCCGAACCCACGAATGTGAGGTCCGGAGTCGTATCCTGTGGCACGGAGTTGCCTATCCTTGTAGGGAAATTGAAATCGGTGATCAACGTGAGGCCAAGATCCGCTGCTGCCTGCCAGAGGTTCTTGCCCTTGCATGCGGAGTGGGCGTAACCCCACGCCTGATGCTGGGCATTAAAATCCCCGGCCACAACCATGGGGGCCCTGGCCCTGCCTGCCATAGAAACCGCCTTAGCCAACAATGAAGTGAAGCGATGCTGCCTCCCTCTAGGGGAACTGCACACGTTGAGCATGAATACGCTTTGCTTGAGCTCACCGCTTGGGATAACCTTGCCAAAAAGGTATTCAATTTTGCACCTACCCATGTTTAAATCATGCTCAATAAACATATGTTTGTTATTCACCAGGGTGGAGACCCCCCTACCCTCTGGCCCTTTCTTTACGTACAATTTGTAGCCCGACAAGCAAACTCTATCCGCCAATACCTCTTGCAGTACGATAACCTGTGGTCTCAAATCTTTCGACCTGAGGAACTGCTGAAGGGCTGTCTTTTTTACAGCAAAAGCTGTTTATGGCTAGGAGAAACGAAAAACCGCTCGTCCGTGGACCGCGCGCGGTCTCCATTGGCTGCGCCTTCCAGTGACGTCGTTCTCTGCGCCGTACCAAAGCGCGCGTGCCATTGGCTGGCCCGTGAGTGACGTCGTCCACCCCGTCACAGCCGTGGCGCCGAGCACGCGCGCATCAGCTTCGACTGAGAGCTTCCACATGGGTAAGCCACGGATGTTAGCTCGCGATGTCAAACGCTTGCAATGGCGGGGCGCCGAAGAAGCAGCGTTGCGGGAAGAACAGCGTCGAAGTGATGATTGCGGGAGCGCGTTCGCGGGGCGAACGCCCGCTTTCAGCTAGAGTTTCTCCAGCGGCACTTTGGCTTCGGCTGCGACGTCTGTGTTGGGTTGAACCCACTGCTAAACACCGGCGCCGCACATTTCAGCTTCGCTGGTTAACCATTGTACGGAGTGCTTGGGCGGTGTTTTTTTTTCTTTTTTTTTTGAGAGAAGCCCCAACAGTTCCATTGCCAGATGAATTTCAGTGTACTGTTACTCGCAGCCGTCATTAGAGATATTGGCCAATTCACCCTGTGTACTACCATGGGGTTCCCCTGACGAAGTAGCCCTGTTCTTAAGTAGCGTCTTGACGCCCTTTTTGGTTCTCAGTTTGCCTACCTCTTCCTCTAGCTGGGAAGTCCTTGCACTAAAAGAGGCCATCGCCTCTGCCATGTGCTTGAGAGTCTCCTTATTAATCTCTGCGATGGAATCTCTAACCTGCATCTGGAAATCAAGCTCCTCGTTCCTGATCTGCTCACCAGGGGCCTTTCTCCTTGCCGGTCTAACCTCAGAATGTGTATCCATTGGAACTGCTGGCGACACCCCTAGAGTCTCGACTGGCCTGTTTGGCTGCGATGGAAGGCCTTTACCGCCTTAGCTACCTTCATTTCTGCGATCTCAGCACTGAGCTGTTCAACGATGCTTCGAAGAGTAGCATTCTCCTTTTGGAATCGATCAACCAGCTCGAAGCTAACATGCTCTGAAGCAGCACCCCCTTCACCTGTGGCTGTGCCGTTTTCTTAACAGCCATGGTCCAACCAGGAGGTTGAAGTTCTTCAAGAGAAGCATCTTTCCCGTGCACAGAAACTTGCATAGACATGGCGCACATGGCTGCACGACGGCGAAATGTGGGAACGTACCCTGTGCGTCTCCGCAGCTGTCGTGAACGCCTGCGCTCAGTTGGCGCGAGCGCCCAGGCTTAGCTCGGCGGCCGCTCAACGCTGGCAAGAAAGTCCTTCCAAAATGAAGTAAGAAGCGCCCACCTTGCAAAAAGTGTGTCCATGCGTTCTCGACGACTAGGCGGATACGGTGATGACAAAAGTTCGGTGACTGGTATCCAAAGACTGCCGAAGAACATTGAAAACGATGGACCCGATATGAACACGGCCGTACACCTCAGCAGTCGCAGCGCCCTCCAGGTATCATCATCATCAGCAGCCACTGCAGGACAAAGGCCTCTCCCAACGATTTCCACTCCACCCTATCCTGAGCGAGTTGGTTCCACTTTATGCCCGCAAACTTTTTAATTTCATCGCTCCATCTAACCTTTTGCCTGCCTCTGTTGCGTTTTCCCTCTCTTGGTATCCATTCTGTCGCTCTTACAGTCCATCTGTTATCTTTCCTCCTCATGACATGTCCTGCCCAGGTCCACTTCTTTCTTTTAATTGATAAGATAATATCGGCTACTCCTGTCTGTTCTCTGATCCATTCCGCTCGTTTTTTATCTCTTAGCGGTACCCCTATCATTTTTCTTTTCATTGCACGTTGCGTGCTCCTTAGTTTCATCTCTAGTTTTTTCGTTATTCTCCAAGTTTCTGCACCGTACGTTAGTACTGGGAGAATGCAGTGATTGAATACTTTTCGCTTTAATGAGAGCGGTAAGTTTCCGGCCATGATTTCGTAATGCCTTCCGAATGCGCTCCAGCCCAGCCTTATTCTACGGAGAATTTCATTTTCCTGGGTAGGAGTTCCTGATATTAACTGTCCAAGATATACATATTTGTTTACACATTGTAAGGGTTCATTGTTGATTTTAAATTCCTGTTCCTTAGCTAAGCTATTGAGCATAACTTTGGTCTTTTGCCTATTCATGTTTAATCCAATTTTAATGCTTTCCCTGTTTAGGTCATCAATCATGTTTTGTAGTTCGTCTCCATCATTGCTAAAGAGCCCAATGTCGTCTGCGAATCTTAAATTGCTGGGATATTCTCCGTCTATTCGAATTCCCTTGTCTTCCCAGTCTAGACGTTTAAAGACTTCCTCTAAACATGCAGTGAATAGCATCGGGGATATCGTATCTCCCTGTCTCACACCTCTCCCGATCGGGATTTCTCTGCTTTTATCATGTAGGAGTAGTGTGGCTGTGCAATCTTTGTATATGTTGTTTATGGTTTTCACGTATACGCCAGGTGCCCTTTGTCATCGTAGAGCTTCTAGAACTGCTTGTATTTCTATGGAGTCAAATGCTTTCTCGTAGTCGATAAATGCCATATAAAGAGGTTTGTTATATTCGGCGTACTTCTCAATTACTAGGTTGATAGCGTGGCTGTGGTCCATTGTCGAGTAACCTTGCCTAAAACCAGCTTGTTCTCTCGGTTGGTTAAAGTCGAGGGTTCCTCTTATCCTCGTAGAAATTACTGTTGTAAATAGCTTGTATAATACTGGGAGTAGGCTAATTGGTCTGTAATTCTTTAACTCCTTTATGTCACCTTTCTTGTTGATAAGGATTATATTCGCATTTTTCCAACTGCGCGGTACACTACATGTCTTGACACATTTCGTGAAGAGCGATGCAAGTTTTTCAAGTACAATCTCCTCCGTCTTTGATCAAGTCGGCTGTTATACCATCTTCACCGGCTGCTTTACCGCGGGCCATGCCTTTGGCAGCTTTTTTGGCTTCTTCAGCGGTTATACATGGAATTTCATTGTCCTCCTCAGATTCTATTTCTATTAAGGTTGTATGGTCTGTCTGAGAACTGTACAGTTCAGAGTAGAAATCTTCTGCTACCTTTACTATTTCGTTGAAATTATTGATAACGGTACCTTGTTTATCTTTTAGCGCATGCATTTTGTTTTGTCCTAAGTGCAGTTTCTTTTTGACCGATTTAATGCTGGTGCCTTATTCTACTGCTTTCTCTATTTCTCTCGTGTTAGTTTCTTACATCTCTTTGCCTGGGTTTACTGATCAACTTTGATAGTTCTGCGAATTCAATCTTATCTTTTGGCGAAGTTACTTTCATTTGTTGGCGTTTTTTTATTAAGTCCTTGGTAGATTGGGACAACTTATTTGTTGTTTGCTTTGCTGTTTTGCCCCCGAGTTCTATTGCTGTTTCAAGGATTGTTTTCATTAAAGTTTTGTTTATTTCTTCTACATCGTCACCATTTTCGCCTAAGGCCTCGAACTTGTTGCTTAGGGCGACTTTAAATTCTTCGTTCTTCGATCTGATTACCTCTAGATTACATTTTTGTCTAGTAAATAATTTAGTTCTTGTTTTTTTTAGGTTAAGTACAATCTTTGCCCTTACTAGTCTGTGATCACTGCATTTTGTCTTCCCCACTACTTCTGTGTCTTGAATTATGCCTGGTTGTTCGCACATTATAAAGTCGATTTCATTCTTTGTTTCCCCGTTAGGGCTTTTCCACGTCCACTTCCTATTCTTGTGTTTCTTGAAAAACGTGTTCATTATTCGGAGTCGGTTTCTTTCGGCAAATTGTACGAGCATATCCCCACGGTCATTTCTACAGCCGATGCCATAGTTGCCAGTCGCCTGCTCTCCACTTTGTTTTGTCCCTACTTTGGCGTTGAAATCTCCCATGACTACTGTGTATTGTGTGAGTACTTTCGTTATTGCTAATTCGATATCCTCGTAGAACTGCTCCACTTGTTCGTCGTCGTAGCTCGTTGTTGGCGCCAGGTATCAGTTACAATAACAAATATATACTGTATCACAGCAAGAGTAACACACATTTACACCAAAATCGACAGACTTGGCGGCAACAGTACTAGCTATGCTAGAAATAGCATAGCTCAAGCGAAGCGCCAAAATGCCTACCGTATTTTCCGGTGTATAAGACGCGGTTCTTTTCCAAAATTTTCGGAGGTGCGTCTTATACACCGATGCGTCTTATACGTACTTTTTTGTAGTTCTTTTGGGAGAAACTCGTGTTGATGCTGATGGGTCTTTTTTTTAACACTAGAGGAGTCCAACACGAATGATGCGTCATAATTATAATAACGAAGACTCAACGTGCCGGTACTACAGTTCCACAACAAAACCAAAGTACATAAAACGGAAAAATAAAAAGGAATGTCGTGTGTGAGGGATGGGAGAGCTAGGCATGAAGGCTGAGGCGTGGTAAAACGAGAAGAAATGCGCTTTATTCGCACATACTGAAAACGTGCCGTCCGCGCCGGCGGCGGGAGCGAGATCCTGAGTCCCGGCCCTCGCTTGGGCCTGCAGTTGCGCTGCAGGTGGCGCTAGTGATCAGCTATGCCGCTACGCCACCGTGCGTGCGGGCGCTCAGCTCACATCCGGCCCCTCCTTGTTGGACCAAGTCCCTTTGGTCTGGGAAAGGGGCACTGCTGGGTGGCTTCACTGCGAGAGGGAATAGTCCTTCAAGCGTTCGGGCGGGCGCGTGCCATGGTGGGTAACAAAAGCAGTTTTTGCTTGGTCTTCTTCACGAACGCGAACTTGCCAGTAAGCAAACTTTAGGTCAAGGCAGGCGAAGTACTCTGAACCAGCAATGTCATCCATGATGTCATCCGCATGTGGAAGTGGCTGCACGACACTCACAGTCATCTTGTTTAGGGGCACATAGTTAACGCAAAGGCGCTTCTTGCTACCTCGGCTGACAACCACTGCGGGGAATGCCCAAGGCCCTAAGGCCGGAAGAATGATGCCTTGCCGAAGGAGTGTGCTTGTTTGGGCCTCAAGAAAACGACGGTCTGCAGCAGAGTAACGGTAAGGCGATCGACTGTATGGCACAGCGTCGGGAAGCAGGTGAATTGAGTGTTCAACACCTTCGTACAGACCTAGGTCACCTTCTTCACGAGCGAACACTTCAGCGTGCTTCGACAGGATGCTCCTAATCTCCCGTTGTTGATGTGCTGGCATGTGGCTACCGATCTGAGCGGCGGGCAAGGATGGGTCAATGCAAACCTCAGTTGTTGGAGAAGCGGCTTGCTTGCATTCAAAAGACGGGTGGTTGGTGTTTGAAACGTCATCTTGGCAAGATAGTGCTAACCATGGGGGTTCATCTGGGCCTGGGAGCGGCATTCGCTGGAGGCCTCCTGAGCTGTGGTGTCCAGATACATGGCAGTTGAAGGAGGACCCCTTGATTATAACAGCATTCGACATCCCGGGCAACAGTCGTTCATGGCACTGCACACTTGTTCCTGTGGTGGAATGACGAATTTCAGTTGGCATGGGTGGCTGGAACACCAACTGTGCGTGACTTGCGGAAAACCAGTCTTCGCCGAGTATGAGTGGCACGGCATTGTTGTCGAGGGCAGCGGCTTCAACTAAACCGGTGATGGGTCCCACCGAGATCTTCAAGCAGAAGGCACCAGCAGGAGCCACTGTCGTTCCTCCAACGACAACAAGAGGGGGTCTGGTCCAGGGCAGGAGGGGTAAAGAGCTGACCAGGTGACGAGAAACAAGTGTCACTTTAGAGCCACTGTCTGGAAATGCGTCCACCTGGCCTATCCCAGCAATTGTGGCGTTGACAAGGGCGCACTGGACCAACGATCCATCAAGGGTCTCGGAAAGGCTGCTGTGTAGAGCTGGCGAAGAATGCGTTGTAGACGGTGGGGCAGTAGCTCTAGATGGGCACTTGGATGCGAGATGTCCCTTTTGGCGGCACTGGAAGCACACGGCTTCGGCCAAGTTCTGGCCAGGACGGTAGGCAGGAGCACCATGCCTCGCGGAGATGGTGAGGTATCGAGCCTCTTGTTGGTCTACTGGTAGAGCTGAAATTCGCTGTGGCGCTCTTGTTTTGTCTGATACCGCCTGAAAATTCATGCGCTCTTCAATGTGGCGGGGCACCTCTGGGCTTGGCGTTGATAACTTGGCGCTCGAATACGCTGGGCGCGGGAGTCGGCGAGACGAGTGGCTCAATGTCTGGTCAAGATGCGTTACGATGTCCATATACGCGGCGACGGTTTCTGGTCGTTGGGCTGCAATAGTAGTGGCCAGGTTCACGTCGGCAATGCCCTGAAGGACGTACTCTATGCTCTGAGTGTCGGTGAGCGTGACTGGGCATCCCGAAATGAGCTTCAACTTCGCCAGAGAGTAGTTCACAAGGTTCTCCCCGTGCGCTTGTACGCGACAAGTAACAGCTTGTTGCCACTGTAGCAAGGTTTGCTTGGCGCTGAATTGATCTAAGAAAGCTTGCCTGAAGGCTTCCCAGGTGGGGCACTGACGGCCAATGACTGCTTTCCAATCCGCGGCTGCTCCCCGAAGCTTTCCCAAAGCGACGGCGAGGAGGGTTGAAGGCTCCCACGAAGCCAGGCTTCGAGTTCGTTCCAACTCTTCAATCCAGTGGGACGCCGAAATGCTGCCGTCTCCACTATAAGTAGGAAGCGTTGCGGACAGGTCTGGAAGAGTTGTGACTTGGACTGGGGCTGCAGCGCGTTGGGACACGTGAAGGAGCTGTTGAAGTAAACCCGTCAGCAGCTCGGTACTTTGGGCTGCATCGAAGGTCGGTGGCGACGTAGTGTTCGGGCGCTGGCTGGGCGCTGCGGAGTCTGGGGAAGGCAACTGTGATGTGGTTAGGCGGTTTTGGGCGATATCGGCGATGAGACGGTTGATTACTTCTTCCTTCGACCCGGCGGTGTCCAGGTCTCGGCGAACCAACTCTTCACGGAGGAAATCCGCTGTAAAGCCGGCGAGGTCCTCAGGCGTAGCCTCGCTCCAATTCACGAGCGGCATGGCGTTCACAACAAAGTAGCACAAGAGTCACGAGAGACGAAAAGGCGGGCAGGTGAGACCTTTTGGGCTCTGCAGGCGAGCTACTTCATCGGGCGGGCGGGTGTGGGCGTCAGCACGACGGTTGGCGAAAACAAATGGCAAGGCGCGAAATGACTCAGACGAAGCGGGCGCGAGGCGTATCGGGCGGCGGGCGCTACACAAAGGACGAAGCGCTGTGCGGCCGGTCCGGCGGTTCACTTCACGAAGCGGGCAAAAGGCGACGTTCCAGGCGTGGTTCGGGGTCGACTGCGCCAGTTGTGAGGGATGGGAGAGCTAGGCATGAAGGCTGAGGCGTGGTAAAACGAGAAGAAATGCGCTTTATTCGCACATACTGAAAACGTGCCGTCCGCGCCGGCGGCGGGAGCGAGATCCCGGCCCTCGCTTGGGCCTGCAGTTGCGCTGCAGGTGGCGCTAGTGATCAGCTATGCCGCTACGCCACCGTGCGTGCGGGCGCTCAGCTCACACGTGTAATAGCGTGTAATATAATGCAACTAGCGCGGTAACTCTTTTGGATACGATCTAACGTAACCCTGCGAAACGCACGGCCGCTCCAGGGAAGGCGCAGCACGTAGAAGTGTTTACGAGCCGCTGATGGCTGCCAAGATAGCGCTATCTCAGCAGCCGACAGCCGAGCGACACCACCACCCCACGCATCTTTTCATGCTTGTTAAAGACGGTCGGGGCCTTTCTCCTTCCCGCATTGACGGCAGGTGTCCCGATCGGGGTGATGTCGGGGCCTTTCTCCTTCCCGCATTGACGGCAGGTGTCCCGATCGGGGTGATGTTATCACATCGTCCCTCGGAGCGACGGAGATAGGCCGGGCTCATTTGATCTCTGCTTCAGCCGTTTTCTTCGCCCCCACTCGCATGCTTTTATTCTAGCGACCGTACTTTAGGCCTCGGGGGTTCCGGAGAAAAGAATCGGAAAAAGGGGCATCGCACTCGCAGCCCCTTTTGCGTATGACTGCGCTCGCCTGCGCAGCGAGGGGCGGCCGCGCGGCTGTTGGTCCGTGCGTGCGCGCCGGCGAGCGGGGAACGGGGAGCGCAAAATATGCGTTTTTTTTTTACAAAGCTGCCTAAATATTAGGGGTGCGCAAATTATGCGAGGGCGCAAATTCTGCCGGTAAATACGGTATTCCAAAGCGCGTCGGAGGACGAGGACCTTGAGGGCTTCGACGAATAAAATGTTTTTCCTGCAGTCATGCGGAACATTTAAGTGAGTGTGCATTATTTTTTCTCGCAAGTTTGGTGTAGTAGAAATTTTCTTACGGACTAGCGCTCAGAAACGTTAGTCAGGCATTTTACAAGGCTCGCTCAACACCACGTTATGAAGTTTCTTTGCGGGAAGTGAGTGAATACAGGTGCGTCTTATATATTAATTTTTGCGTGCGCACTTGCGAAAACTGGGGGGGGGGGGGGGGCGTCTTATACAAAGGTGCGTCTTATACACCGGAAAATACGGTAATTTCATTGTGGCTAGAGTGGTTGGAAAAACTTTTCCTGCGGCGTTCGCAGTAAGGGCCGTTCCATGCGCTATCCGCACACCCATCCCACACGTGGTGGGACACCTGCCACCCGCATGCGGGGGGTGAAAGAGCAGAAACATAAAAATATTTCACTATCGAGATACAAATACATCTTTTCAGATGTATCTCGATACAGCAATACAGATACTCAAAAGTATAACTGGAATACTATTGCAATACTCTTGTATTGCGATACCGCCCAGCCCTGCTCCTTTACAAACTCTGACTGTCGTCGGCAGGTTGTGAACGAGGCCGGCAAACAGCTGCTGTTTTACAGCCCGCACCAGATGCTGTAACTTCTTTTCCTCAGTCATATTGGCGTCCATGTGTCAGAAGAGCTCTGGCATTTCTTCAACAAATACCGCTACGGGTTCATTGTGGTGCTGTTGCCGGGTTTGAAGCGAGGCCTCAGCTCGCTCTTCTCGTAGGACGCTAGGAAAAGTTGATGTTAGTCGACTACAGTTCCCAAGTCATTAGAGTGCCTTCTTGGTTTTCAAACCATGTGCATGCGGATTCTTCGAGCGAGAAAAAGACCTTCTGAAGTTTGTCCTTCTCTGAGCACTTGTTGTATGATGCAGTAACACTCTTGTTTGGGCTAGTTGGTACATTCTTGACACAAACGCGGTACTGCAAAAAAACACGGACAAAGAAAGAAGGAACACAGACAGGCACCTGTCTGTGTTCCTTCTTTTCTTTGTCCGTGTTTTTTTTTGCGCTACCGAGTTTGTGTCAAGATTGTTGTATGACGCTGCTTTCGTGAACCTGTGCAGCCATTCTTGCAAGTCCTCACAGGCGGACCCACGAAACTTCGGAGGTTCCTTCGGCTGTTGAAATGTGAACGTAACTGGAGTAGCAGCATTCGCAATGGCTGTAGCAGGATGGGCTGGCACACAACGTTCAAGATCCGGCGTCTCCGGCTGGTTCGGATTTCTGCCGCGTTCCCTCCCTTGGTAACTTCGGCGCTATCTTGTACGCGAGTTTGGCTGGTTTCATGGTTCGACGGGGGTGCTCCAACCATTAGCACTTCGACCAAATGTCACGTTGACATGACGGTCTTCCTTGGACACACAGACGAAGAGATTACGAAAATAATTAAATTTTATCTGGGCGAACGTATGCCCACAAGCGAGCTCTGGCTAAACTACGGCGGCTGTGAAAACAGCATGCGCAGTCGAGCATTGGCGTTAAGAATGGCTGCACTCCCACCAGTCCGGCACTTATATTCACGACACAGAACACTCCTGAGCATGAGCATCTCATGACATGCAATAACAGAACATGACCCTTTTTCACAAAAGCCGTGCAAACACTACAGCGACGCATTGGTGCAAACCATACCACCCAAAGGAGCTACTATTGGAACACGAACACTAACACAGATAAATGCATATGGCAATATTTTGTGTGCCCTGGAGGGCTTGGCCTTTCATTTGATGCAAAAAAATGCCAACCAATTGAAAATTTTCACGACAGTATTCCATCAAGGAACGAACACTCCAATTAAATTTTACATATCCGTTTCTGTGCCTGTGGTTGGTAGGCTTGCTTTTCAGAGTGTGTAGTCTCTGAGGGTGTGTAGTCTTGGTCTTCTAGCGAATTGCTGTTGAAAAGTCAATATCTCGTACATTGTAGGTCGGGTCTCCATAAACAAAATTTTATGAGCACATTGATCAGCAACGCCATTCTACTTGTTTTGTGTGTGTATGTGTGTGTATAAATGCTTGACCAACCACATCACGTCTGCTTTGATCTACAAAAGCCGCCAAATTTTCTCTAACGAGCACCTTCTGTTGAAGCAGCGGTGATGTCTTATGGTATGAACATTTTTTCACGGAGTTAATGTTGTTTGCCTAATATTAAGCATGTGACATTCTTCATTACTTTATAATAGTTGTGTGCATTGCTGATACTTTGTATATTGTCTACTGCCTGGTGTACATGCTTGCAACATTCTGCTTTCAACACTGGATGATATCCCATGCATTTTGCAGGCACGAGCTCACTGTTGCAACAGAACCAGAGGGCCCTGCTGAGGTCCACCTGATCATTGAGTTACAGCCGACAATGTCAAAGCCAGGAGCAACATCTGAGGGCAGGAAGATCACACCAGTACCAGCTGCGATGACTTCACATAAAAAGGGTGCTTCACCAACGTCAAAACTGAGTCCAATCTTGCCAAAAGGAACTATCATGACTCCTCTTGTGCGTGTGCCACATGTCAGTGTCCCTCGGCCATGTAGTGGAAGTAGCGCTTCTGGGACGTCGAACAGGTCGACCCCAGTGGTGCCCGTGAAGCTGTGGCGCAGCCCATACACGGCAGTCAGTGATTTAGCCCCTGTGCCAGTAATTTCTCTGGAGAGGTCCAATCCATTGCAACACCCACCTGGTCAGTTGAAAGAAAGCTCAGGCAGTCTGCCTCCACTGCAGGCCTGCAATGAAAGCAGTGTGCGTTCCGTTGCTGGCAGGAATGGCGACACCATTATCGTTGTGAAGAAGATGCAGGACGGCAAGGCCGTGACAATGGCTCAGCCAGTGAACTCCAGTGCTGCCTTGACTAAAGCATTGAGTCCCAGCGTGGGTTCCCAGAAGCATTCAACCTCTCTAGTGAGCAGTGCTGTGACTACAACGACAGGATGCACAGTCAAGATGACTCAGGATGTGACAGCGTCAACATCTACGAGTAGTTTCACAAAGAAAGTCAGTGCCATTGGTGCAAAGACAACCATCAAAGTGCCTGTGCAAACCGGTGTAGCCCACCCCCGAGTGCCCACTAATACCTCTCCAGCTGTAAAGCCTCAGCGGACCACAACTGAGCTGGCCACTCCGGCAGCCAACACTCCGGCAGCCAAGACAGTGGCTAGACCCTTGAAAACGGCACAGAGCAAGCATTCTCCAGCAGTCATCCGCATAACACCAGTAAAAAGCTCCCCTTCAACAAAGACAATTCTTGTGGTTCCACCTCAAGGAGCAACAAAAAATACGAATGCAGACAAAAAGTATGTTCCTTCCACTGCCTGTAAAAAGCCAGCGGAGGTTGTGAAGCTTGCAGAGAAACAGGAAAAAGTTGGCGGGAGTGCGGAGGATGTGAAGAAAACACATACCACTGCTGGACCTGTTTCAACACCGCAAGAAGATGAGGGTGGCTATGGCATTAAGATTTCAAGTGTCATCAGCTTGGCCGAACAGGAAAGCCCGGATTTTCCTGCACCACAAGAGAGTGTAGAAGACGAATTAACTGATGCCAGCGATACAAAGAGTGGTGGCAAGAGCGACAAGGTGCCTCATCCAGATGAAAACAAGAAAGCTCGTTCAGAATTTGAGCCACCTCTGCCTTCATCGTCAACGCTAAGTGTGGGGGCAAGTAAAACAGACGGGAATGTTATTGAGCTTTGTTCATTCCAAGAGAAAAAGGGGAATTCTGTCTTTGGGTCGCAAATTGTTTTTAAACCAACACCTGTTGCCGGCAACAAAAGTCAGGGTTCATGTGCAAGTATGAAGCTGGAGCGCTTTCTGATGTCTTTTTTACATCGTATCGACTGTTACGGCCGAGTTTCAGAAGAAACAAAGAAAGACCCAAAGCAGTCTTTGGAAGGTCATAATCTACTGAGCTCCACGGAATATCAAGGCAAGCAGCTGAAAACAGACAGTAATGTTAAAACAAAAACGGAGCCTGGAACTGACCCAGTACTAAAACCAGGCAAAAGAAAACTTGAAGAAGGTCCAAGTGGTGAAAATGTGGTTCACGCCAAGTCTCAAGACAGCTTGCTTAAAGTTAATGGTAAAGATAGAATAAAGGCAGAGCCTGGAATCTCAACTGATATGCCACCACTAAAGGTGCACCTAGGAGACCCTCAACAAGGTTCTAAGAGTTCTAGTGCAACAGACACCTACAAGATTGAGCACGAATCATCACATGGTCACACTAAAGCTCACACAAAGACAGGACCTGAACTTCTGTGCCACCCAGTGCCTAGTGTCAGGCACGAAGATGCAACAGTGCAAGAAGAAGATAGTATCCCTCAGAAACCACCTCTACGTCGTATCGTCATCACTTCCGATGAGGTTCCACTGATCAGTTCTGATGAAGTTAAAAATGGGCTTGAGGCATTCCTCCAAAGGAACAACATTTCAGACAACTTTTCCAAAGATGAAATTATAAAGCTGCACTGGGATGGGAAAGATGTGGACACATTTCAATTTCGTGATGTAGATAGGGAGCTGCTGCTGCAGCCAGCTGTTGTTCCTCCAAAAGTCGTCAGGCCTGCTATCCTCAGATGTGGCAAGGTGCCACCAGCTGCAGGTAACGTGACAAATCGGCTTGCCACTGCTGCGGAAGGGACAAGCAAGCAAACAGTCTCTGAAACGGGGACTCCTAAGGCCGAGAAAGTCGTGGGAGAGCTAATGATTCCCGGCAGTGGCTCAAGGGTGCCAGCTGGCTTCAAGGCAGTCCAACTCAGGGGCCGCACGGAAACTGGAGAGATGATGGAATGCTTTGTCCTTAAGGCAATGAAACCTATTCATACGATCAACAGTACTGCAGGTCCTGAACAGCAGCAGATTTGCTACCTGCCTCGTGCGATTCCGCTCGTACATGGAACTGGGGAAGTCTTTAAGAAGCTTGTAAACCCAAAACAACATATTATGCCAGTTATGCCCTCCGTGCCAGCTGCAAATAAGTCTGCACCTGTATGCAGTGCAAGTGTTCCCAGAAAGGGTATACTGGCAGCATCTCATTCAAAACCTGCTGGGCCTGTTACGTCATCTGCTGCTGTAGAATTGGCCAGGCATTTTGTGTCTACCAGGAATGCCGCCTCCAGTTCGCTTCTCAAGCGACCTGTGGTCACAGCTCTCCCAGCAGCACCAACAGTGCATCCCTCTAGCAGCGCGAAACCTGTTGCAGCTTCAAAGGTGATTAAGATAGAGCCTGCACCTCTGGTTACACCTGGGCACCAAAGCTCGCAGGCTGTTCTGGCAGAGCGTGCAGTTGGTTTGGCACACAACTCAACACCTCCAACAGCATCAAAGCTTGAGTCTTCTGCTGGAGCTGACACGGAAAAGATATTTGAGCCAGAATGCCTGCTTCAGGTGTCCAACAATGCAATAGACGTTACATCACTGAATGTGCAACAGATGAATGATGATAGCTCATCAGAGTCCTCCAGCACAAGCAGCTCAGATTAGTGACAGCTACATTCCGCCACCAGTCAAGCGAAAGCAGATGCCGAAACCAGCACCTAAACGCTCACCCCAGAAGAAATCTAGTGGGATGCGGGAATACAGAACACGCAGGCGAAGACAGCACAAGAAACAGAACAGCATCGTGGAAGCCCCATCTTCAAATGCCAGGAGAAAAGAAAGTAACAAGAATGATGACATAAACATGGCCATGCGATCGTCAAACTGTATTGACAGACCTTGCGTTGTGGCCATGCATCATTTAAATGACAGTCTTCTCGAGAACGGCTCTGTGAACTTGACCTCTGTAAGGCATGAGGACCTGTTTATGTTGGCATCCAGTCCAGCGGTGAGGTTGTCACCAGACAAAGTTGTCTCAGTGGTTGAACTGAAGTCAGAAGTGTTAGGCACCCTGAAGACCATTGAGGGACCTGGTGTGACAGATACAGATAATGTGGAGCGTTTACTCCGAGAAAAGAAAAACGAACTCGTAGAACTGCGCAAGAAGTACAAGACGCACAGCCCTTAGCTTTTCCTGTTCAGTTTGTAAAGGGTTTGTTGTACAGGACATTGCAATTTCAACGTCTTTTTCTTTTTTATTTTTATGGCAGAGTGAGCATCATGAAAACTCGGTGTCACACAGCAATGACTTGGTGAGCTTATGTTTAATAGTCCTAAGATGTGTGCAGCCTGCAAATACTTGCAATATCACTGCTGTGTACTGTGGACTATTGGTTTCATTCATGCTACCCATTGTTATTCACCCTTGTTTAATAAAGTGTTTGGTTACCTTGCAAGACTATTAGCCATTTTCAGCACATTGCAAAGGTTCCCTTCGTGTGTATCCCAGACTTTCTGATAATAATATCATGAGGAAATTATTCTCTGTCTGCATGTTTAGTAAAGGCACTAGTTGTGTCCATATGGAGATGTAGATTTAAAGATTACTTGGCTTTAGTTTTGGTTGCTTTGGTGTAGAATGTGAGGCATCAGTTTTTGTTGTGCAATGTATTTTTAATATATACGTATTAACATAATAAACTGGGACTGTACTTATATAACAGTGTATCTTTGCAACCAAGCCATTGGAGCCACCTGTGTTCAGTACACAGGCAAGCATGTTCACACGTGTTGCTCTTCTGTACTTGCTGCTGTAAAGTTTTAAAAGCGAAGTCCGGCAATATTTAGAACATGTTATGTAATGGCGATCCTACGCTCCTGAGGCATAGTAGGAATTTTCAGCAAATGCGAAAACAATTTTTAATGAGCAAAAAGCGTGACATTGAAATCCAACCCAGCAGTGACGTGAACAGTCAATCCGACTTTCCCATGGTGCGAAAGTATAAGTTACTGTATATGTTCCCCTTCCCGTAGCAGCCTGTATATGTTACTGCATATGCTCCCTTCCCGTAGGGAGAATATACGAAACAGTTTCCTACTAAAATACTAGAGGGAAATCTGGCGCTAGTGTCTACGGAAGTTTCAAACAAGGCGTTGAGCCAGCATGGGAATGAGGAGTGTGACATAAATTTGCGTCGGATACAACTCAAGTCTGCAGTGAAGCCCCTCCCACGCCCTTATAACCGCCAGCCACTATACCTCAGCGAAGCCTCAAATAGTTCCATCTTTGAACTTTCCATGTTACCAAAATAAAGCGAGGGTGGCAACAATGGTGGATTCGTGCATACATTTTTATGTCTTCATTCGTTTATTTGATTGGAACATGAAAAGGACAATTTATTATTGAGCTAAAATCAAGTGCTTGCAATACGAAAACCCAGCACCCCAGAAGCTCCGCCACCCAAATTTTTTCAACTCGGTTCAATGAAGTTTCACGCATAAAACGGGCTCGGGAGCGAAATAAGCTCTACCGCGGCTTTTTGCAGATGTTAACGCTAAGACTGCACACATTTTTGTCCATGCTTTTCGAACACATCATGGTTTATACCGATGAAAGGACTCAAGAACAGCAGACGCTGCGCAGGTAGAGTGTACTAGAATATTTTGAGTGGCGCGACCGCCGGCCGGAGAGGGGCCCTCTCCGCATGGAACGCAGCGGCGGCGCTGCAGTCGTCAGACCTTGGTTGCTCCAGCCGGCCCGCCTCGCGGGCGTCTGCTCGCCGGCGCGCTCACAAAAATGTTCGCAAAAGTGGCGCGAGTTTATATGAAAGGAACGGAAAAACGGACCGTTTAATCACACCTGAACTGCATTACCTGTCCTGATGGGAATTAATTTGCGCCGGGAGAACGCCTGGCAGGTGTAGATAGGTTTATTTTGGTTTTATAATGAAGCGCGAATGGATCACTTGAGCAGCACGATGCGCCACATGCAGCTTCATCAACTTTTAACTAGGCGATCGATGTCTTTTCATATTGCTTGCCTGCTTACTTCCAAACTTTCTGCTCAAAACGCAATGTTATTACCTATGAACACGGCGAGTGTGCGAGCATTGCAATCATCAAATATAGTTTTAAATCAGCCCGCAGTTCTACTGCACGCTATATATCGGTGCTCATTTTTGGTATCGGCATTTTTACTCAAACACAAAGAAGGTTCTACCTATCGCCTACTTGTGAAATGTGAGATATTGTTTTGCTGCGTGTCCACATCACCCTTTCGGTGTGACGTACCTGATATAAACATGCAGTACCAAGCATAATTGTTCACACTGTTACTTTCGTTTCCTATAAATATAGGTAAACTGAAGAAACCATACACTCACTCCTATAGCTCAGAAATCTTAGAATGTTGAGTAATGAAAAGGGTGTAGTGTGACAATGTTACGTTTAGGTACTAACGTTCAAGTGTGGTGAAGAAACTTTAAGGATCAATTAAGGTATTCTATGAAAAATTAGGTCCGTGCTGTGCCAAGTCGTGAGAGATAGACTATTCCATTCAGAGATGATGCGAGGGAAAAATAGATATTCCGAAGAACTTGTTTTGGTACTAAAAGGGATTAAAGATTTAGTATGGTGATGTCTCCTACAGCTGCGACCGCAGTGGTAAAGCATACAGCTCAGGGAAAGACATTTTAATTAGTCTGCATTTTCTGGCACACTCAAAATCTTCATACATTGTGCTCTTTAATTAGGTCTGAAAGGTCAGTTCCGCTACTACTTAGAAGTAGCGAACGGCGTTGCGCTTTAAATCTTCTCCAGTCTTTGTACTACGATTTATGCAGGAGTCCCAAAGTGCACATGCATGTCCAGGTCCTGGTCTGAAAAACGATATGTATACTGACAAATTAGGTTTTGCAAATGTTTCTTTTAGTTATTATCTAATGGAACCAACGTTACGGACTGGTGACTGGTGACCGCCCTCACGGACTGGTGACCGCCCTGACGAAGACAAGTCCGCTTGTCGAAACGTTGGCTCCCGTGACATTCCCTGTTTTAAATCGTACCTTGCGATTTGTTCATCAATTCAAGCATCCATCTTCCCCTGAGCTTCTCTTCTAGTCTGGTGAGAATAGTGTGACCTTTCCAAATGAGAGAGTGAGTAATGCTACGGCTAAGTCTTTGCATTCAGATATATCAGGGAGCGATTCCGATTGAAAACCGTAAGGAAAGAAGAGCTTGTATCGTGTTCTTTTTTTTTTTTGTTCTTATAAACACTGGTTTATCTCCATTCAGCTACATGCCGTAATGAGAGCATCAGGGAGAAATGTGTCCATTCCTCATAGTTGTTGATTTCGTTAAGATGGACGCAATAGTCTGCTAATAATTCGATCTCAAATGGTGCCCTAATAAGTTATAACTTCCATCAATATGTCGTTAATATGTATTAAAAATAACAGCGGATTCCGAACGCTAGTCCAAAGTACTCAGAAGTAAATCGAGGAGCTCACGAGAACAATCACTATAATGCTGCCAATGCGAACGCATCTAGATACGTAAAAGGTCATCTATTAAGAAGAAAGTAGGTAGACGGGTTGAGGCCCTATGAATTAGTATTATACATGTGGAACCAGTTCAGTAGCGCACCCAGGATCTCTGCCACGGGGGGGGCGTTCAATCTTTCACGAAGGGCCGGCATGCGATTATACAGTTGTGTGTGTAAAAAAAGTAAATAAAATGCCAAATAATAGTAACATCAATGATGGTGATTATTTTATTTTTTCGGCGTTTTGCATAGACATTACCGCCACATTCTTCTAGGACACAGGAGAGCAGTTACGGAGTGGGAGGAGGTTAGGTCGGCCTCGGGGGGGGGGGGGGGGTGTTACAACCCCCGAACCCCCCCCCCCCTCGGTGCGCCACTGAACCAGTTAAACTGTTCTCTTAAAATATAAAAAATGACGTCGACTTCGCCTGACATAACGTGAGCAATTATGGCAGCAAAACTATACAAAAACAGAAATCACAGAGGTATTTAAAGGAGTACTGACACCAAATTTCGAAGCTGAGTTTACTCTACTATACAAGTCTCCTATATGCGTAGACACCTCTGAGCGAATGTTAAGCTCAGGAAATGCTGATAAGATATTTTAATTGGACGTCAAAGTCAATATTCACATGGCGTGCCTACAGACATCGACACTAGTATGACGTCAGGCTACAGTACGAATTTTGGTGACTTCACGCAGCAGTATGGCAAGTTGTGATGACGTCACGTACAAAAACATGCAAAATGGCTGCTCGTGCATCACTCTCGGTGGTATGCTCTCGCCGTTCAGTCGCCGTAGTTGACAGTGCCCGTGAAGCGAGCGAGCGAAGTCGAATTACCCTCTATCGTCGTGTGTGCCCGCGTATAATCGGAAGGCAAGCTCTCTATGGCGCCGACATTTTGCCCCTGAAATGCCGCGGAGGTCTCGGAGGCCACATTAGCTTATCGCAGGCTCCGGAGTCACGCCGACACCCACCGTGCGTGCCATACGTTGCATCTTGCACAGTGCCGGAGTATTTTCTGTCGTCGCGGAGTCACTATACTAAAATTTGTACATTGTTGACCCCGCACTTGCTGCAGGCGCTGTGCGCGAGAGACCACTAGGCGAAAACGTCACAATTTTTTGCGGGAACACGTCACGAGGGCTCATTACTATGCACATACTGTGCCATGACGCCAGGCTACAGTAGGAACCGGAACCGGCTTTTAAAGGCACTGCCAAATATGTTTGAGGCTTACTATTATGTGGCAGAACTAGGCCTGTGGACAGTGGGAGGCAGTAGTAGAGTGTACTAGAATATTTTGAGTGGCGCGACCGCCGGCCGGAGAGGGGCCCTCTCCGCATGGACGCAGCGGCGGCGCTGCAGTCGTCAGACCTTGGTTGCTCCGGCCGGCCGCCACGGCCGGCCCGCCTCGCGGGCGTCTGCTTGCCGACGCGCTCACAAAAATGTTCGCAAGAGCGGCGAGTTTATATGAAAGCAACGTAAAAACGGACCGTTTAATCACACCTGAACTGCATTACCATCCTGATGGGAATTAATTTGCGCCAGGAGAGCGCCTGGCAGGTGTAGACAGGTTTATTTTGGTTTTATAATGAAGCGCGAATGGATCACTTGAGCAGCGATGCGCCACATGCAGCTTCATCAACTTTTAACTAGGCGATCGATGTCTTTTCATATTGCTTGCCTGCTTACTTCCATGGATTCTGCTCAAAACACAATATTATTACCTATGAACACGGCGAGCGTGCGAGCATTGCAATCATCAAATATAGTTTCAAATCAGCCCGCAGTTCTACTGCACGCTATATATCGGTGCTCATTTTTGGTATGGGCATTTTTACTCAAACACAAAGAAGGTTCTACCCATCGCCTACTTGTGAAAAGTGAGATTGTTTTGCTGCGTGTCCACATCACCCTTTCGGTGTGACGTACCTGATATAAACATGCTGTACCAAGCATAATTATTCACACTGTTACTTTCGTTTCCTATAAATATAGGTAAACTGAAGAAACCATACATTCACTCCTATAGCTCAGAAATCTTAGAATGTTGAGTAATGAAAAGGGTGTAGTGTGACAATGTTACGTTTAGGTACTAACGTTCAAGTGTGGTGAACAAACTTTAAGGATCAATTAAGGTATTCTATGAAAAATGAGGTCCGTGCTGTGCGAAGTCGTGAGAGATAAACTATTCCATTCAGAGATGATGCGAGGGAAAAATAGATATTCCGAAGAACTTGTTTTGGTACTAAAAGGAATTAAAGATTTAGTATGGTGATGTCTCCTCAGCTGCGACCGCAGTGTTAAACATACAGCTCAGGGAAAGACATTTTAATTAGTCTGGATTTTCTGGCACACTCAAAATCTTCATACATTGTGCTCTTTAATTAGGTCTGAAAGGTCAGTTCCGCTACTACTTAGAATATAAGTAGCGAACGGCGTTGCGCTTTAAATCTTCTCCGGTCTTTGTACTACGATTTATGCAGGAGTCCCAAACTGCGCATGCATGTCCAGGTCCTGGTCTGAAAAACGATATGTATACTGACAAGTTAGGTTTTGCAAATGTTTCTTTTAGTTATTATCTAATGGAACCAAAATTACGGACTGGTGACGCTCTGGTGAGAATAGTGTGACCTTTCCAAGTGAGAGAGTGAGTAATGTGACGCCTAAGTACTTGCATTCAGATATACCAGGGAGCGATTCCGATTGAAAACCGTAAGTAAAGAAGGTCTTGTATCGTGGTCCTTTTTTTTTTGTTCTTATAAACACTGGTTTGTCTCCATTCAGCTACATGCCGTAATGAGAGCACCAGGGAGAAATGTGTCCATTCCTCATAGTTGTTGATTTCGTTAAGATGGACGCAATAGTCTGCTAATAATTCGATCTCAAATGGTGCCCTAATAAGTTATAACTTCCATCAATATGTCGTTAATGTGTATTAAAAATAACAGCGGATTCCGAACGCTAGTCTAAAGTACTCAGAAGTAACGAGTAGCTCACGAGAACAATCACTGTAATGCTGTCAATGCGAACGCATCTATATATAGATACGTAAAAGGTCATCTATTAAGAAGAAAGTAGGTAGACGGGTTGAGACCCTATGAATTAGTATTATACATGTGGAACCAGTTCAGTAGCGCACCCAGGATCTCTGCCAGGGGGGGTTCAATCTTTCACGAAGGGCCGGGCATGCGATTATACACAGTTGTTGCGTGTGTAAAAAAAGTAAATAAAATGCCAAAAATAATAACGTCAATGATGATGATTATTTTATTATTTTTTCGGCGTTTTGCTGAGAGATTAGCGCCACATTCTTCTAGGACACAGGTGCAGTTACGGAGTGGGAGGGGGTTAGGTCGGCCTCAGGGGGGTTACAGTTAGCACCATATGGGGGGTTACAACCCCCGTAACCCCCCTCCCCCCCTCCCCGTCGGTGCGCCACTGAACCAGTTAAACTGCTCTCTTAAAATATAAAAAATGACGTCGACTTCGCCTGACATAACGAGAGCAATTACGGCAGCAAAACTATACAAAAACAGAAATTACAGAGGTATTTAAGTTGGGTCATTTTCAAGAAATCTTTACGGAAGATATGGCTGCGATATGAACATAACTATCGGTAACGAACTAGCTAAATAATTGTGAGACGTATTCAATAATTTTACAGGATGAGAATAAGGATGTTGGTAATACCGGGCAAATTGTAACAGTTCAGTATTTCACTTTAGCCAACTGGGACCCAGTACTCAGCATAAAACAGGCCTAGAAGGTCTTGCCGTTTTCGACATTGGCCTCTAGAGCAGAATGAAACTAATGTTGCTCATTTCGAGCTCTCTTCCCGTACTCTCCACATCTTTATGTACTCTCCACATCTTTATCGGGAATGACGGACATCCGTGCCTGCACTCTTACGACGTTTTCCTTGTTGTTGTTTTTTCTTATTCTTCTTATTTTGTGCAGGCTGCGTTTTTGCGATGTTATCCCCATCCTAAAATGTGTGCCGTCGTCACCTATGCCAGATTTTTGCAATATATCCCACAAAGTAATTCACTGCCTGACGTTTTCCTGCACGCCAATCATGTATAAGGAAGTTCTGATTAAAAACTCCTTTATTTTCAATAAAATTAACGCCTCCATCGTGCCCCGCGAGAGGGGATCGTGCAACGAAGCTGCGAGCGCATCAGATGCTTCCAAGGCGCACCGAACGGATCTTTATTTTATTTTATTAGATGTATCTGTGAAAACGCCGGCCAGCGTGACTGTGCTGCCGTACCTATGTTTATACAATATTTATTGCAATGTGCATGGCACAGCACGCACGCACACGCGAAAAATAAAAGAATTAGAATGAGCACCACAGCTCGGGCCACGCTGGCCGTGCCCGCCGCGCGCCCGCTGCCCCAATGGTTAGGCACGCCAGCGCCACCGCTGCTTTCCATGCGAGAGGGGACACCGGTTTGCACGGCGCGCCCGCTCCGGTCGCGCCACTCAAAATATTCTAGTACACTCTAGCAGTAGTAGCAGCACAAAAGAAGTACGGCACGTCTGCCGAGCACAGCGACGGCAGGGCAAACAAACGACGCGCCAAACCGGAAACCAGCTTGCGCGTGACGTATATTTGTGACGTCACGTCCGTGCGTGGCAGGAGACGATCCTGTGTGGGAACGTCTACGTCGACGCGCGTCGCAGCAGCCATTGCCTGTTAAAATTGACATCAGAAAGCGCGGAATCTGTGTGCTAATGACCAAGGCCTTCCAATATCCTGAAATAAGGACTACCCTTGCTGTATAATTCTCGGAGTACTGCATTCAAGAAACTTGTGAGCAAGCATATTTTTGAAAAATTGTACGTTGAATTAGGAGCAGATACTTCAAGAGAAAGGAAAGGAGAAAGAAGAATGTAATGACTATAAACTTATTCAATGAACAAGGCTTTCAATGTTTCTTTGCACACCGTGCATACCAGTGCACATCACACCTAGAGAAGGTGATGTCGCTTGCTAATGTGGGCCTTATGCCCGTACGTGGTCCCTGTCCCAAGTTGGTTTGGCAATACACACTGTGGGTGCCTTTGTGCTGCGCTTGTGTGTTCCATACGGGCGGCCTTGGTCTTTAAGTATACCACACTCCACTCTTCTCATTAAGCTTCATTGGGAGGAAAAGCCTTCTGCATTATGTCACCTTCATTTGTTGGGCACTTACAAAGTGCTTTCATATGGATGGAAGCTTTTGCTATGAGTGAAGGCCATCAATTCTCAAAGGGAGTGCAATATCTCAAAAATGAGAAAGTGCAGCACGTATAATCTTTATGCTGCCTCTGATGAATTCACTGTTTTGATTTAGACGAAGCATTTTATTATCTCACTGTTCTCAACATTTCTGTATTAGCAATGATGCACAACACTGTAGTCAGTACACAACAACAGTGCACTTCACACTAGGTGCATTCATAATGCATAGCTTTTTTTTTTCACCACTGGTATCAACTTGATTTACCACCACTTGCAGTCTTGACATGGTGCACATTGTCATTTTACGTAAGGAATTTTGTTGCCAACAGACTGTACGAAACCTATAACCCATTTTCACTTTGATACTGAATGATTGGATTTCTCTTAACATTCTCACCCAACCTGGCTCGAAAATTTGGCTTTTTGAAACTTTAAGTTGAATAACGACTGTTTCACTCTTTTTCTGCATAATTTTAAAACTATCGACCAAATGGAGCTCAAAGGTGGACGTGCCGGAGGTTCATCCACTCTTGAGCTCCATTCATCCAAATGCTATGCATTCGTCCAAATGCTGTGCTCACATTCATGTGTTAAACCACCAAGTATAATGCAGCCTGAGAGCAAGAGAACTATTAGCACACATGGCTTGTTTACTTTTACTTGAGCTACGAAAAATGTGAGATACAAGGTGGACCACTGCTTTTGAGTTCGTGGTCAGACTGGCATTGATCTGCACGGTGTGGCCGTGATCACTGGGCATGCATGACAGATTTCTTTTAATCCTTATACACTGCAGCCAAGCGTGTGCCATTGTGTCGTCTTTTGTTCCCAAGAAGATGACTTGAAAAAAAAAGGCAAAGCATGTTCATCCTGAAAAAGTATCTAAGAGGAAACCGGAGAAAGCAGCCTGCTCTAGGAAGTGGAAGCACATATTAATTGTTCTCGTGACAGTATAGTTGCTTGATGCTTACACGGCGGTTGCAGAAGTGGCACCTTGCACTTTCTTGCATTCCAATTTGTGCGTGGCTCTGGCTGCATTTGCACAACCCCTTTTTGAACACAGCTTTTTTAGACGCATATGCGAGAAGAGAATTTAGGCGAATGCACAACAATATGCAAAAGTTTAGTGAAAACAGCTCTGAATTTGAAGGGAAGGCTATGCACGCATGCATCATACAAAAACTGAATCAATATAAAGAAGGTAGAGACAGACACATTGTAGTAATAACACTTTTCTGAGTAAGCCAGCTTATCCATGAGTACCTGTTTTTCTTTCTTTTTGTTTCTTGTCTTTCTCACTTTTTTTTGTATGGCACATACATGCATCAGTTTCTCTTTGAAATCCGCACGTTTTTTTTTTTTTGTCCCGTTAAACTGTTGCAAGTACCGACATCTATACACATATAGTCTCTTGTGAACGTGTCTATAAACGCTGGATCTTTGTTTTCTTCAGGTATGTACAGTACCAACAGGCCCAGCACCAGACTCATGTTCGATGTGGTTTACTGAGTAACTAAAAGCAGTGCAATGACTCGGAGCCACCTGTGTCACGGCAGGAAGATGGCGATTTCAGGTTTGAATTGTAGCATAATGCATGTATCCATGAAACACTTTAAATGCCTTGGACATCACTGTCTACAATTTCAATGCGTGTCCCTGGAATGTGTCTAGCCAACACTAAAGTCTGATGCTGCCCAAGAATATCTGTGAGCAGTCAAGCGTATATCAGAATCGCAAACCTTGGTCCCACTCGTAAACAGATCAATTCTCATGGAAACGCATGCATTCAGTGTCAGTGTTTCAACAAGCTGAACTACCTTATTTGCTTGCATAATATGAACCGTACTTCTTTTGTTCGGCAGAACTAACGCGTACTTCAACTACCCAGATCCGGTCATGCACAGTCTGGTCATAATCACTGGTCGAGAGGTCCAAGTGGGAATCGTTGCAGCTGCTGTCACTGCCCTCCCAAAGTTCATTGTCCTTGCTTCTGTCGAGTGCGTATAGTTGTAGCCCATCGCAAGTGAGCAGTGAAAACGTGACTGGCTGATGGAGAAACCTAAACTTCTGAAATTAACCGAGCATGAGTTGAATCACAGACACAGAGACGAATGATGCATTATCCAATCATGGTAGTCACATTTGAGGGCATATTGGTAACAGCCGGGCTTTGGACGCCGATGGTATCCAGATTCGCCCCATAAAGTATGTGCTCGATATTATATGCCCTGTTCTTACCCACATTTATAATCTAATCTTATCTACAGGTGTATTTCCAAAACAAATGCAGACTTCACGCGTCGTTCCAGTTTACAAGCACGGTGATAAAGGGACCATAAACAACTATCGACCTATTTCAATAATTCCAGTGTTTTCGAAAGGTATTGAAAAATTAATGCATATCAGATTGGTATCATTTTTTAATCGCCACAACTTGTTTCAAGATTTTCAACATGGGTTCAGGAAGCATCGCTCTACCGAAACAGCCCTCTTGACTCAAAAAGAAATAATTATAGACGCATTTAGTCGTAAACAAATGGCATTAGGCATATACGTCGATTTTTCCAAGGCATTTGACTTAATTGATCATTCCATCCTACTCAGCAAACTAGAAAACTATGGTGTGCGTGGAACAGCGCATGCGCTTCTAAAATCTTATCTTTCAAACAGGACACAATTCGTAGATGCCAACAATGAAATATCTCCAAGGAAGCCGGTCGTTGTTGGTGTGCCACAAGGAAGTATTTTAGGGCCACTTTTATTTTTGATTTAAATAAATGACATTGTACACTGCACAGACAACGCAACGTTTGTATCGTACGCAGATGATACGACAGTTTTTATTACAGGGAGCTTGGAAACAGAGATAGAGGTAATGGCTAATAAAACGCTGTCTGACATAGACTCCTGGGCCTCGGCGAATTTATTAAAAATAAACCCTTTAAAAACGAAAGTAATTTTATATATGCCTAAAGGAAAAATCTCGACAAATAAGATGAATTTATTTCTGGGCTCTCAGCAGTTAGATATGGTAGATTCCGTTAGTACCCTTGGAGTATATTTTTCAAAGCACTTAACATGGAATGTACAGATTGATAGCCTGCACTCAAAGATGTCATCTGCCATTGGTGTCCTTGCACGTATGCGATGTATTCTTCCTACTAAGGTGAAAGTTACGATATACAATGCGCTGGTATCATCTTTGTTACAGTATTGTAGCATAGTGTGGTGTACTACCGGAGTGACAAATTTGCGCAAGTTGTATTTACTACAGAAAAGAGCCATACGACATATTGCTGCTGTACACTATCTGTCATCTACAAAACTTCTTTTTCCAAAATATGAAATTCTTCCAGTATTCTCTTTGTATAATTACAGGCTGATGTTGTGTTATAGGGAGTTTATTAAGCATGGTACCAATATCATAATTAATCTTGCTAAGCTAAATGTAAACCCGAGTGTTCGACTGACCAGGCACAAAGAAATGTGGACTGTACCCACCCCTAGAACTGTTTATGATGAACAATCATTGTCCTACAGGCTGCCGTACCTACTAAACTTCTTAAAGCACGAAGATTTTGATCCTTCGTCTAATCAAAACTGTCACATTAAACGCTTTGCCCATCGTATTCATTTTTCGGAATAATATATATCTCGGAATTTTGGCCATTCTTATTATTGTTGCTTTTCATGTTCATGCCACTTCATGACTATACATATAAACTATTCTCTCTATTTTCAGTGATTTGTATAATAATTTTTTGTATTACTTGACGCCATGTTAAACTTGTAAAGTGTATTTCTGTATTTTGCATTCATGATTTGTCCGCCATCCTGCTGCATTGCCAACTTGTAACGGGGTCGGGACCTCGTCAAGCTCTCGAGCTTTTAGTCCTGTACTCCTCCTATTGAAAGGAAATAAATTGATTGATTGATTGATTGAATGCAAAAACAGTCATGCACTTGTATTTATGAAAGTATCATATGTAATGAAAATAATTCAAATTCTCAACCACGGCCCCCATTATAATCATGAGGTGGTTCTGGCACGTAAAAATGTAATGTAGTGTCCTTTTTTGTTTTCTTTAACTGAGACCATGGTGAATGGTCTGAAATAAGCAGCTGTTTCACTTTAGGCAAGCGCGCTCATTTGATGGCAGAACATATTGTTGAGCACTTATTCATGTACATTCAATGTTAAAAGTACTTACGCAGAACTAAAGCGACAAGGGGAGAAGTGTATAAAGCAAGAAAACCGCTGCCACTTCAAAGACACCCACAGTGGCACCGACGCTCACATGCCCTCTTATGAACAGTTGGGCCTTTAGCGGTGGATGCTCGCTTTGTATCAATTTGACGTGACAATTTTGTGACCAGAAAAGCTGTTGCAGGATTGTGGTTTCATTGAACTGAGTCTGACACAGTGCATAGCAGTACTCGTTTTAAAGGTGAACATTTGACAGAGATCTGTCTGGTTGGGATGAAGTTAAAGGTGAAAAAAGGGGGGACACCAACCAATAGTAGTACTCGGCTTGCAGTCATGAGTTTTTCTTGGTAAGAGTACAGAAACAAATTGCAAATATCAGCTAACTTGAGACCAATCAAAATAATGTGAACCTCAGCTTGGCTGCTCTTGAGGCAAGACTGCGAATTCCTAAATATCAATTCTTTTATTAGGTGCAGCTATAAAAGCGGATATTTTCTGTCAGGCAAATTTCCGCTCGTCGGGGGACAGAAAATATAGGGAATGGTATCTCATTTACGAGTTCAGTACCGTCCAGCCTACAGGCATAAACATAAGAGAACCTTTGAGTCCATTAGATATGGTGGAGGGTTAGCAAAGACAATAAAACGTTAAGGTATTTCACCTGTACAGGCTAAACAATGTTTCTTCCCAAAAGTCTCTTTTCAGGTTCTCATCCCCCACCTAGTTCAATGAGAACAATGGTGTTAAACAGTGTAGCCACGTTTTTAGCAAAAAGCTTTCATTGGAAACGCACTGTGTGTGCAGTGCGGGAAGAGGGGAACATGCGGCAAGTGCAGCACCTGTACTTTGCGTATTTGTTCCTTTCTTCGTCCTGGTTTTTTACAGTGCACATACAGTGCATTTCCAAGAGTAGCCCACGCCCCGGAGCGGGTCCTTCTTTTTTGCTCTTTCCATTTTTATTAGTGACGCTAACACATGTCACTCAACTTTCCACTTCCCCCTCTCTTTTTTCTTTCTCTCTCATTGTTTTTTGTTTGCGTGTGCCGTCTTCTTTTGTGGACGGGGGAGAATGTGCAAAGCATACAGAAACAAACACTCGAGAATGCGGTTGCCATCCTGACGAAAACAAGTCCACTTGATGAAATGTTGACTCCAGCGACATTTTCTGTTCTACATACTTTTTAGCGATCTTTTCATCAATTAAAGCTGTGATAGGTATGCAGATGCAAAATACCTTAGCTGCCACATCTTGCACAAAAGGGGCATAGCTGTCTTTCTGTGCATTTGAACTGACGGTGACACTGGCATGCCAGGTCCCCGAAATTATTCTCTCACCTTTGTTCTGAGTAGGTGGGGGGATAAAATTTCTATTAATTGAAGCTTGCGATATTCATACAGAAGTACCATTCTTTTCTTGCCACTGGCCATGTAGGACGCAAAACAACGCTTTTCTTGGTACTTTAACAAGTAGAAAAGCTTTTGGTTGGGCACTCCGAAGTGTTCATTTTTGTCATTGGGATGGGTTGATTGGTGTTTCATGTAACAATTTCTCATTTGTCTCCAGGTTCGTATGGCAAATGGGGTTTTTGTACTGAAGCCCCCATACTACCACCTGATGTGGGTGCACAAGGACTCCCACATTGTGGAAAGGTCTGCGGCAGTCATCTGGTTCACAGATGCACTTGCACAGTGACGGTCTACAGGGTCTACACTGCCGAACTCCTTTATGGCAGAAGGTGTCAAGAAGCTGGTGCAACAGCCATTATCACCTCATGAAGTGGAAGTGCTTAGAGGTCAGTCTGCACGGTTGCAGCACGTATTTATAAGCCTATCAGCCACCTGTCATAGATATTGTTTACTTATTACCTCTCACAAATTTAGTGACTATGGGCCGCTGGCTGCTACTAAGACCTAGTTAGCTCACTCATAAGCCACAGTAACCTGGTGCAACTCTGAAATGCTGAACTTCTTGCCTATACGAGTGTGCGTGCATACCAAGGGTTAAATATAGCAACAATGCCACACATCTGCCACTATGTCCTTCACTGCCCACAGCAGTTATTGGAACATTAAGCCTAAATTACTGTCCAGTATAGTACCGGATTCTCGGCTAGAATAAGCCTTCGCAAAATTTGCCTGCTTTGTTGCAGTGCTCCCTGTTATGCCTCACATGACTTGTTACACTCTCGTTGAGTGCTCTTGTTCTAGTATCTGCCACATAAGAACTACTTGGTGTTGCCTTTTTTATAATGTGGAAGCTGTGAGCATTGTGCTGCTTACCTTATGCAATTTCTGTGTGTTTGCTGGCTGCCTGCATTGTTGCTGCTTTGTGATTACTGCCCATCTAAACTTTTATGTATGGTTTCTTACCAGTTCACTTTGCCATGCCCACTAGTCACTTACACAGTGGAGGCGAGGTCCTTACACGTGCTGGGTTTGTGGCTACTAACGAGTTTAGTCACAGAGAGCTGAGTCGACATTTTTCCGTCATACCACGCTGTTTTGCAGAAATGAATAGCTGCATAAGTTGTGCTAACCGCTTGCGAGGAACTAGCATAGTTATCAAAGGGTATATAGACGTTAAGGCGGACAGCTAGGCTAGTTGGTATCAAGCGTATGAAATAATGATACAGCTCCATGTCCCCTTTGCGCAAGCAGTCATGTCTGATTATGTATATACGGATCATTCATTCTTATCCCCATCATCATGCTTCATCGCTCTTTTCCCTTGCTGCGTTCTCCCCAAAGTAGAGTAGAAGGCCGGGGCGTACTAGATCAGGCCACCCTCTCTACCTTCCAATAGATTATCTCTCTTTCTTTCATTGGTGACAAACAATCTTTTTTTCGCTAAGGAGTAAAATACAACGGCAATAAGAACTGAACCGGTCAAGAAATAAGCAGCGCATATTATGATGTGGCACTTACCCAAGAAGCAAGTAAAATCTGAGAGTTAAATAAAACGGCGTAGGCGACGGAGATCGGCAACAGTTCATTTCTGTCTCTATGGGGTATGGCCGCCTGCGGCTCCGGGCTCCTACTTGCGTAGAAATATGCGCTCGACATCTGCGTCTTGGCGTCGCGCGCCTCGCAATCATGCGCTCCGGCCAAGGGGCGGTGCTGGGGTTGTGGGGAGGGTGGGGGCGTAATCGATTAATCGAACAGCTTTAATCGATTAATTCGATTAATCGAAAGGGCGAAATCAATGACGATTAATCGATTAACCATGCACATTTAATCGATTAATCGATTAATCGTTCATCGATTTTACCATCCCTAGTTTGCATGTGCCGTCTTCTCCTTCTGTGGACGGGGGAGAATGTGCAAAGCATACAGAAACAAACACTCGAGAATGCGGTTGCCATCCTGACGAAAACAAGTCCACTTGATGAAATGTTGACTCCAGCGACATTTTCTGTTCTCCATACTTTTTAGCGATCTTTTCATCAATTAAAGCTGTGATAGGTATGCAGATGCAAAATACCTTAGCTGCCACATCTTGCACAAAAGGGGCATAGCTGTCTTTCTGTGCATTTGAACTGACGGTGACACTGGCATGCCAGGTCCCCGAAATTATTCTCTCACCTTTGTTCTGAGTAGGTGGGGGGATAAAATTTCTATTAATTGAAGCTTGCGATATTCATACAGAAGTACCATTCTTTTCTTGCCACTGGCCATGTAGGACGCAAAACAACGCTTTTCTTGGTACTTTAACAAGTAGAAAAGCTTTTGGTTGGGCACTCCGAAGTGTTCATTTTTGTCATTGGGATGGGTTGATTGGTGTTTCATGTAACAATTTCTCATTTGTCTCCAGGTTCGTATGGCAAATGGGGTTTTTGTACTGAAGCCCCCATACTACCACCTGATGTGGGTGCACAAGGACTCCCACATTGTGGAAAGGTCTGCGGCAGTCATCTGGTTCACAGATGCACTTGCACATGACGGTCTACAGGGTCTACACTGCCGAACTCCTTTATGGCAGAAGGTGTCAAGAAGCTGGTGCAACAGCCATTATCACCTCATGAAGTGGAAGTGCTTAGAGGTCAGTCTGCACGGTTGCAGCACGTATTTATAAGCCTATCAGCCACCTGTCATAGATATTGTTTACTTATTACCTGTCACAAATTTAGTGACTATGGGCCGCTGGCTGCTACTAAGACCTAGTTAGCTCACTCATAAGCCACAGTAACCTGGTGCAACTCTGAAATGCTGAACTTCTTGCCTATACGAGTGTGTGTGCATACCAAGGGTTAAATATAGCAACAATGCCACACATCTGCCACTATGTCCTTCACTGCCCACAGCAGTTATTGGAACATTAAGCCTAAATTACTGTCCAGTATAGTACCGGATTCTCGGCTAGAATAAGCCTTCGCAAAATTTGCCTGCTTTGTTGCAGTGCTCCCTGTTATGCCTCACATGACTTGTTACACTCTCGTTGAGTGCTCTTGTTCTAGTATCTGCCACATAAGAACTACTTGGTGTTGCCTTTTTTTATAATGTGGAAGCTGTGAGCATTGTGCTGCTTACCTTATGCAATTTCTGTGTGTTTGCTGGCTGCCTGCATTGTTGCTGCTTTGTGATTACTGCCCATCTAAACTTTTATGTATGGTTTCTTACCAGTGTCACTTTGCCATGCCTAGCTACGCACATGGTGCAAGCCCTGCTTGTTTAGTGCCTATCATAAAGACGTAAAGAACAGTTAGCAATAGACTGATCTCACCGTGAGTTCCACTACGCCGCTGCTGCCGCAGTGCACGCCGGTACTTGGAGTACTCGGTTCGTTCAGCTGTGCTGCATTGGCACGATGTGTTTATGAGCTTTAGTGGCTTTATTTGAATGAAGCTGGATGGTTGGGCTCTGTGTCGACATTCCACAACAACTTGCAGCAAAATGACCTCAGTGTTTCTCCTCTTTCCTAAGGATATCATGCTCTGACCGGAATCGGTAGGACAATTGGCAGAATTGGACATAGCATCATGTACAGCACACTTCTTGTGGAAGTTAGCGAGTTCCGTGTGTTTAATGTATGGCACTTTAGCAGTCTGCGATTGTGTCAAAACAGAGTGGTTGCATGATCGGCAAGCCGTTAAGGAACAGTGATGCTCTACAAAGCGAGCTCAATACGACTGCCACTCAAGGTGGAAGACTGGACAACGCTTGTTTTTTCCCCTTTTCTTTAAGGAAAGTATTGGCCAACAAAGTGCAGTGATGCTTAAACTGACCGCATAAAAAAATCAGTGACGACTGCAAATCGCCTATTGCGAGCCTATGAACAGATCGCTAAAAAAATGTAGAACAGTAGTCGCAGGAGCCAACGTTTCAACAAGTGGACTTGTCTTTGTCAGGACTGCGGCTCTTCTAGTTTCTATTATGAACCTGTGATAAAAACCAAGCACAGTGCATGCACAGCGCACGGTGCGTAGCGAAAGCTCATCCGTATATACCTACGTCGTAGCTAGCGGTGCTCCTAATATTTTGCTGTTCCCTTCAACCTTTCACATAATTATGAGCAGGAGGTACAGTGGCAACAACGGTAACAAAACTTAGAATGTTATGGGTGTTGGCGTCTTTTTAGTAATGAACCGCCCACTGCTTTCGAAGCGGTGAAGGCTTAGTGATATCTGCGCATAGCAAACAGCTGACCGCTGCAGGCGGCCAAAGTGAGCAGCCACTTATCCGTTCCTATGCTCCCTGTGCTGAAGAACACAAATGCAGTCATGCAATGCTTTATCCAATTACTCAGGTGTGCTTTTTGCTAAAGGGAGTAGGCGGCAGTATTTGGTGTTCCGGAATGTCGTAAGCAAGATATAATAAAACAAACCAGTCAAAAGGTGACCGCAGCCTTTTCTCGCGGATCTTTGAAACGGACAGAAACATTCAGAAAGATCATAAGGTTCTGACAACAGGTCGTAAACATCTGTAAATATCATCCAACACCTGCCTAGCATCTGTGAATGCATGTGAACGTTCGTAGTAGTAAACAAAAACGAGACCCCCGTTTTTTTTTCCTTGTCCATCACGCCACTTTGAAAGTCATGGACATCTCTGTGCATTTTGTCCAAGTTGCGTTCTGTGCACTACAGCACTATCACATGAAGCGGTTTGTTTTCACATGACAACAACAATGTGCTGATGCGTTTCACACTCGGCTATTACGGGCTCATTACGATGGTGTCTGGTCACTGCCACCACCAGTTTAAGTAACTGCAACAGCTGCAGTGTAAAAAAACGAAGTTCTTGGTTCTTGTGCAGACTTGAACTTTGCAGGAATAAAGTAAGACTGAAACGAAAGGTTAACAGAGCACAGAGGAAAATCTAGCTAATACGCCGCTGCTGTCAGCGTATATAAGCCGCCACCTGGGATTCTGGTGGGCAGAATTTTGACCACCTGGGATTCTTTGACGTGCAGTGATATCGCACAGTACATGGGCTTCATCTTTTCGCCTCCATTGCAGTGCAGCCATAGCTGCCAGGATTCGATCCCGCTACCTTCGTATCCACACATGAGTGCCATATCCACTAGACCACAGTGGCAGGGCACATTTGTTTGTTAGAAACAACCTAATGATGCCAAGGAAAGCATAGGGCAAGTTGGGCAGCAGCCATCTTACAAAAAATATGTTCTACGAGCCGTCATCTGGCACAAAGTATTCCATACTCATCGCCATGGCAACGAGTGGTGCTGTCTAGCACTCCTGGGATTGTACACTCACAAGTACCCAATAATGTGGACGGGAGAATGACTGCCCTTGCAGCTCATTCGGTAGAGCATTGGACACGTTATCCGAAGGTTGTAGGTTTGGTCTTTACCAGAGGTGGGTGTGTGTGTTTGACCACTTAATTCCTTTCCATCTATTCCATAATTACTACAGTACATAAAAAACTACAATTTCCCCTATGCCTTTCTTGGCTTCATCAGGAGTAAAAAAAAACTTAAAATATTTTGAAGAGCTGAAATTTCCTTTCACAATACCGGGCTGTATGGGAAGCATGTTGCATATTCTGCACAATGGTATACTCACTGCTAATGTTACTTTTAATGAGCTGTTATCAGGTGACATGGTTGATTGATTTCTGGGGTTTGACATCCCTAAACATGCACTGACAATCTCCGACATTGCAGCTCAGTTTCAATCACCCACGCCAGAAAGTGGACCTGACGTCATGATCTTGGCTGCCAATGCTACGACGCAGTGAGCTCCATGGCCTTAATATTGAGCAATAAGTGTCGCTACTGTACGTTTAGTTATTGTCGGATTTTATCCAATGCATTATTTAAAACGTGGAGCAGTTAGTCGAGCACTCAAAATAGGTGAGCTGACATCAGACAGATATAAACGCAGTCGAATAGGAAGGCACCACTCCAATTTTCGGAGTGGATCCTTCAGTTTTTATGGGATAGCCGGCTCTCACGTAGCCTACATTCCCATGTTTCCACATTTATAAAAACAAGCTCCAATTTTTTAGTTTTGTCGTTTTCTTACAACTTCTCCATTCTCACCAGGAATAGCAAAGTGGTTATAACACAAACCCATTCTTTCAGTCTTGCTCAACCTAATATGTGCCCGTAGTGTCCCTATAAATGAGGGAACTCCTATAACACACTGTTTTTGTCTTTTTCAGGTGCCACACTGCTGTCCGAGGCCACTCTGAAGAAGAGTCAAAGAAGGCCACAAAAGGTTTGAATGGCTGTTCCAGAAAACTAGCAAGCTGAGAGGACCGAGGATGAAATAAACAAGTCGGTCATTTTTTTATATCCGAACTACTGTGTCTTGCAGCCTGCCATTATTTCTCGGGCATAAAAAAGTGTGCACATTTTGATCCACAGTACATTTTAATCATGGCACAATGATATTAAGATTAGTAACATCCGCTGTTTTGGCAACGCTGTAACCGTGCGAAGTTATAGTTTGTGGCACCGTTCGGTTGGTGCCAGATTACACAAAACTAGCCAGATACACCAAACCATGCCAAACCGGCCGGGTACACCAGATCACACCAAAACACGCCAAACCGGCCGGGCACACCAGATCACACCAAAACACGCCAAACCGGCCGGATACGCCAGATCACACCAAACCATGCCAAACCGACCGGATACGCCAGATCACACCAAACCGGCCGGGTACACCAGACACGCCAGAACCCGTGTCTGAATTTCCGCTCTGGTGTGAACGGGTAAAACACACCAGACCCGGTCTGGTGGCGCTCTTGCGACGTAGGCGGCCTTCAAGGCAAACATCACGGAAATATTCAGACGTCGCGCCATTCAATGCTTCGTGGCGAGCAATGCTTGCGTGTTCGTGCGCAACAGCGCAGTGAGACACTTACAAGTTACGTAACGGATGTCGTCGTTCTCTGTAACTGCGTTGACGTTGAAATGGCTGACGTCGAGAGGACCAGTCATATATTAAAGGGCATTGAAGACGATGCCTTCCAGATGTTCTTGGCCGAAAATCCGGCAACAGTGTAGGAACTCATCAGCCTTTGCCAATGTTTCGACGAACTGCGCAAACAACACGCAGCGACGCGCCAGTCTCACCTTCGTCCTTGCAAGCCCGAACATCCCTGCATTTCTGGATACGATGTCTTAACCATTATGACGGCTTATACGCGCTATTTTGACCATGATGTGGAGGGTGCTTATCAACCATTCTTTTGCTGAGTGTGTATGAAGCAAAGTGGTTCAGCATAAAATTTACGTCAGATTAGCGCTAATCGCGTGGTTCGGTCCATTCTTCTTCGTCGTGTTATTTTATCTCTGCTCACGGCTTTTACTGAAGATCGTGAACCGACTAGTCCAGCAACAAATATTAATGTCAGTGATTCTTCAAATCACGCAGTAACCTTTAGGCAATATGCTCTTACCGTCGCATCTAAGATCACACGTTAATTAGATCAGTTAAAACATTTCTTGACTTAACCGAGCAACTGTGTCTATGGGTTGTTCTGCAGACAAATCTATTTAATATAATTGCAATATGAACCTGAAAATTTTCTATATTTCACATTTATTCTGTGTTTGGTTCGTGTTGGCTGGTTTCATTTCCTCTTGTATATTTGGCAGAATCAGAAGGAAAAGCACAAGGCTACAGAGCGTTACACACGTTTATTTGCTCCCATAATACACTGAGAATATGTACACGCAGATGATATGTACACAATTTTACACAGTTACCCAAGAACACATTACAGAAAGCTCGGATTAGTTGTTCTTATTTCCTTATCTACACAAATATAACGATAACAAAAATTACACACTTATGTCTTTTATTTACAAATATAGTCGTGAATTGACAGACCTGTTTCTATGCAGCAAGCAAAAACAGGAATTATATGAAACTAAATTAGATCGCATTGAGCACTAGAAATAAAAGACAAGGAAATTATTAAACTAAGAACTATTAAATATATTTGATGGGATTGTTAGGAAGAATTCCTTTACAGAAAATTGGAAAATTTTCTTCTTGAGCTTTAAAATGTTATCAATTTCATTTAGTAGACTCCGCACCTGGTACTCCATATATGCCAACCAGAGGAAGTTCTTAGGTTTGTTGGTCTTATGGTACTTGTACAAAGGCAGTACACGATGCATCTAGGCGAGTACATACGGTATTATTATTCAGCATGTACGACAGCAACATATTTGATTACATTTAGAGGTTTTGCATCGCACATCCTCCATATGACTTTGAGACACATCACTGTGAAGGGGTGTGGAATTTTACTGGCTGAGGTTCTTTAAAGTGACACTAAAGTGAAAAAGTAAAGTAACTTTCAATGTTAACTAATGTCTCGGGAATTCAATTATCGTTCATTTCGCCTTATTATCTTAAGTAATAACTGAAAATATAAGTGCCGAAATTTTTTGAAACATTTTCAGGATTTCGATGTCAGAAGTCGAATTTCCTTTTGAATGGCAAAGCTATTCATGCCGGCAGTAATATCTCTGGTGTGCGCAAAAGAAAAACCGTCTCCGAGCGCCTGGCGTTCCGTAGGAACCGCTAATGACACATCCGATGTGCACCTGCTCCGCAAGATCCAAAGCCGACATCTTCCTCATACTCCGCCCGCCAGACGCCAAGAGGCCCTATTTCGACATGGCCGGTGCCGCGATTCCTCTCTAAGCGTTCCTGCTGGACGCGATCGGCGTTCAGCATGCTCGCCGGTAGGATATGAATGTGTGGCGAATACGAATGCCCTGATGGAGACGAATGACTTTAGGCCTCGCTGTCGCGGAGATGGAACCCGCTACTCTGACGAGCGGCGACTGAAGTTCTGCGTACCTTACACGCTGCACTGCCTGCCGTATAAGCCAAAATTTTTCTCTTCGCGGCTGACATCGGACGGCACCCTAACAGAGCTCCTCCATTAAAACAATGAGGGAAAAGCGTTTGTCCTGACTTGCGATTGAAGTATGGAAAGAACAAGCGCACAGAAACACGTGGCTCACAAAGCAGCAGGGACTATCGAACACGGGCCCTCGACGTGAGAAACAAGCACCTACCTCTACACTACGGGCGGCTCCTGCCGCACCTTTGGAACCTACATTTGTAATTGAAAGTGCTTGCGTAACATAAATTGCGCTGTGTGATATGCAATATCATTGCAGTACGTATGTTCTTCTACCATTCGGCATACTTTTGAGCAATTTTGCTCAATCTGGTAGTCTTAGAAGGAACGAAGCTTTTGATAGCAAATAAACGCAGCCAGAAACTAGCCGCGCCTTTGCCTTGGAAACACCGACACCACAGCTAGGTGAGTTGGTGAGAAACAAGCATACGCAGTGATGATGATGATGATGATGATCCTTCAAATATGGCGCATACCCACTACGGGGGATTGGCCAAGACCTGGAGTGCTTAACTTTTAGCTGGTATATTGTGCAAATACCACCACATGATGAATAAAATAGAATAATAAATTAATAATAATCGGGAGAAAAGTAAAACAGAGGGAAAAAAAAACTATGTAAACTATATGTGCACTTCTACCATCAAAACAGGTAATGTTTTCCTTTTTTCTTAATGTATAGGCTTTATCATAGTTAAGAATTTTGGAATGTGAATAATCACAAACGTAGTCGTTTTGAGGCCTTTATAAATCCACATACTGCATCAAATATGTCCCTGTGGCTGAAGCCCAATACCGAGGCACCAAAAGTAAGAATGACTTCCAATGACAATGTTAGCCCAAATTTAGGAAAGCACCATTTCCAGTTGTCTCTTTCTTACTGATGTATACTGGCGGCATTTTAAAAAATAGTGGTCAATTGTTTCGATTTCAAGACAGAATGGGCACAGAGGCGATATCACCAGACCAGCCCTGTGCGAGTAAAGATTTAATGGAGGGACTCTGCAGCGTAATCTCGTAATCAGCACTTCAGCTTTTCGCGACGGACACCATTGTCTTTTCCACGGGAATTTTAGATGTCTAAATTCTGTCCACGTTGTTATTGTCTCAATGGCGTCCCTGTGTATCGCGTATGCCCGATATCTTAGCGCAGTAGGAAATTCTAATGCTGGAAGAACCGATACTACTGGTCCGTTAAGCGATGCTCTCGCTAACGAATCGGCCATCTCATTTAGATTTAACCCACTATGGCCAGGAACCCACAATAATTTTACTAGGTTTATCTTTGGCGGGACTAAAGTGAGGAACGTCTGGAGGGCAGCAGACTTAGGAGAAGCTGTTAATGTAGTGCAGACTGAAAGAGAATCTGTTAAGATCACCGCACTGACTGCATCTGACGGGAGTTTCCGCAAGGCTAAGATTATCGCTACCAGCTCAGCTACAAATACAGGGGTGTAATCTGGGAGTCTTAATGCATACGACCAGGTGAGCGACGAGGAGAAAATTCCCACCCCTGCCTTTTCCTCTATCACGGAAGCATCTGTGGCTATTATGTATTTAGTTTGTGCATGAGCAAGGTAATCTTGCAACAAGTTGTTTAAGAGCTTGTGGCAATGAAATTTAGAATTATTGGGGAAAATATTATCGAACTCAATATTTATATTCTGATTTGATTCCGCTATTGCAATTACCTCTCTAATATTCACGTTTATGCTATCTAACTGTTTTTGTACAAAAACAATTTGGGGTGTGTGAAAGCGTGGTCAATGAGCTAAGAAGAATGAATCAGGATCTTTTATAAAGACATATTCCGATCGTCTAAACGGAACGCTGTAAAATTTTAGAAACGTTTGGACCGTTAAGATGCGGAATCGGCAGGGCAATGTTGGCAGGCGCGCTTCTTGGTACAGAACATTGTTTGCGACAAACTTAGGGAGTCCCAGACACAGACGCAAGGCTTCACGCTCTAATACAACCAGAGGCTTAATTTTATAAGCAGGGCAGCCAGAGAATAGAATACACCCAAATTCTAGAATCGGGCGCATGTACATTTTATAAATCATTAACATAGTGTCTCTACGAAGACCGTATTGTTTTTTGCTCAACCGGCGTAGTATACCTAAGGCATGCTGCGCCTTTGAAGCTACGTTTTCTATGTGCGGTCCCCAATTGAGTTTTTCGTTATAAGTAATTCCCAGATATTTGAGAGAGGTCACCTGTGGAATAACGTCATGCTTGTACACTAAAGAAATGGAAATAGGGACTGCGAATGGGAACACCATTAATGCACATTTACTAACATTTAACGTCATGCAAAGTTTGTCCAACCAGACCTCGAGCATACCCATGTATCTTTGTAAATTTTGGTAAAGCGCCGAAATGTCACTGTCTGCCGCAAAAAACGCAATATCATCTGCATATACATAAACTTGAACGCCCTGCCATTTGGGGATTGAGCTCATTAATACATTAAATAGTACTGGCGATAAAACTGCTCCTTGTGGAACACCTCGGGTCTGTTTAAACTTAGACGAGCAACATCCGTCCTTAAAACAATAAAATTCTCTGAACCTCAAAAATTCTGCTACCCACGCGATCATGTATTTAGGAAAGTTGTAACCCTGCAGAGTACTGAGCAAAACGGAATGTTCTACGCTGTCATATGCTTTAGCAATGTCCAGTGTCACTAAGGCTGCATGCTGTCTTCTTTTCTGAGCAAGTTGGATTCGGCTTTCTAAATCAGCATGAGCACACCAGATGGAGCAGTTAACTCTGAAACCTATTTGATTTGGATTTAGTATCAGATTGTCCGTCATCCAGGTAGTTATTCTCCCGTGCAATACTCTCTCTATCAACTTGACCATATTCGACGTTAGAGAAATAGGTCTGATGTTGTCCACGTTATACCCTAATTCTTGTTTTTTAAGTAAGGGGATTACCTTAGCTATTTTCCACTCACAGGGTACCCAAGCCTTTTTCAACGAATAGTTTATGGTGTTGAGAAGATCGCCAGGAGACACATTAAATAAGATTTTTATCATCGATACCGTTATGCCATCAGGACCAGGAGCTGAAGAGGGTAATAATCTGATCACTTGATCTAACTCAGATAATGAGATTTCAGTAAAGTCAGTCGCTGGGGCTGGCTTTTCCAGCACTTTAGATATGGACGATGTGAATCTACCTGCCAGCCCAACAGCAATCTGTTCTAGCGATTTAGTCATTTCATCTGGTGACAGCCTTACGTAATCTGTATTAACTGGTGTTGGTAGGATTTTACGAGACCTGAGATATCTAAACAAGGATTTCTTGTTTTTAGGACTCGAAAGGAATTCAAAATGTCTTTTATCATACTCTTCTTTAGCTATAGCGACTGTGCGCTTAAATGTCGCGGAGAAAAATTTGTAATCTACCCAGTTTTGAGGGGACTGGTTATACATAAGCTTCTTCCATGCTGCCTGACGTCTTCGGTGATCCCGAGTACAGTCTGCAGTCCACCAAGGGCTGTACGAAGGAGTCTGCGCTGATGCAACCTTAAACTCGGCGTTTTTGTGTGTTCTTTTAATTACAGCACTTAGTTTCATGGCTTTGTTGTCCTCATCATCATAATCAGATGTCAAAGCTGATTTTAAATCGTTTTTAAATTTTGTATAATTGACAAATACTCGAACCTGTATACCTTCAATCTTTACTGGGCAAGTAATATCAAACATGATTGGGAAGTGGTCACTATTTGTGGCACAGTCCAAAGCACTCCACGCACTACTAGAAATTGACGAACTAATAAAGCTTAAGTCCAAGGCAGAGCGGAACCGATCACGGATAAATGTAGGCGTTCTGGAATTAAGACACCTAAGATTGTTGTCATTTGTCCACTCCCACAAACGTTTACCGCATTGGTCAGTTTTAAAACCCCAACACGTATGGTGTGAGTTGAAATCTCCAACAACTATTTTGTCTTTGCACCATGAAGGCAGAGCTAAGTCCAAGCTTCTAGTGGTTTGCACACCTGTAGGAAAATATACATTAACTAATGAAAAGGGCGGGCAACCAGGTAGAGTTACATCTAAAGCAAATATCTCACTGTCTGGGCACATGTGTTTATATGATATTTTTGCTTTTATACTTAGTCCATGCTTTATAAAAAATGCTAAACCGCCACCTTTAGATGGGCGGTCCAATCGAAACGATCGATAGCTATTTAAATGAAAAGATTGATGCCCTGAAAGCCAGGTTTCCTGTAGTGCTATAATATCTGGACTGAATTTTGATGATAAGTACAATAGATCAGTTACCGCGGAGTGAATAGATCGACAATTCCAATGAATAATCTTGAGGGACGCTATGGTTTCGCAAGAATAGCCTCAGCAACTGCCTTGCTTAGGATACTTTCCTTCAGGAAATTGCTCTTAGATAGATTGTCCTTGAGTTGTTTTTTGGATTTGAAAGGAATAGCCAAAGGTGCTTTTTTTGACAACGGTGATCGAGTACGCTTTAAAGATCGGGGATCCAGCTCCATGTCATCAGACTCCTGCACCTCATCGATGTTGCCATCGTTTTGAATCTGATTGGCACTGGCAACATGGTCTGCAGATTGAGCATCCTGGGACGATACAGGGGACGTCGCTTCCTCTGATAATTGTGAGCGCTCATTATTTTGAGGCGTCAGAGTAATAGGCGCTGATGTGCCAAAAATCTGTGCCATCTGGTTGCTAAATATCTGTATCAAGGACTCGCATAAGGTTCCAGCTAGGCGCTCCATAGCCTTTTCCATTGCCCTTTCGACCACATCAGCAATGGTGAGAGAAAGAGAGGCTTCCATTGAAGTTGCGTGGCGGCTAGCAGCTCCGGCGTAACCCTGCGATCTAGATTGAATTTCATTTATGGCGTCTTTACGCGAACAACGTTTTTGTTCCACAATTTCAAGAATTTGCAATTCTCGAGCTTTAGCAGAGCAATTCGCATCATCAGCCGAATGTCCTTCATTACAGAGGCAGCACTTTACTTCTGAGCTTTTGCACTCACTAGAGTTATGACCTTCTCCGCACACTCTGCACCTAGGAGAGGACCTACATCCTCTCAATGTGTGTCCATATCGCCAGCACTTCACGCATTGTAGAGGGCGAGGAGACAGCGTGTCTACTCTATAAATTAAAGGCCATGCCTTGATTTCCTTCGGCAGAATGGACCCAGCAAACGTGACTATCACCGATTCCGTCGGAACCTTAGTCCTGTCAACTATCCGTCCACACCGATAAACAGAAATAGCACCTGCCGGAGAAAATAAGTCGAGTACCTCTGGTGGTGTCAAGGTAACATCAACTCCGCGGACAATTCCTTTAACGCAGGCCAAGTGGGGGGGAATGAAAGCGCTCACCGGACAAGATGCGAATGCTGAGCACTTAAGGAGGTCCTGAACACAGGGCTGGTCTGAGGAAAAACAGACGATACCTCCTCTGCCAAACTGGCGGACTTCCGTGATGTTCTGGTAATGGGCTGTCACCGTGCGAAGTTCCGCCTGAATCGTTTTCGGATTCTTCATCCGGATGATGCCATCGGTAGTCGGGACTAGGGCCACTGGGACTGATGTGATGCCGTTGCGCAAAAATATGTCCACAGGTAAATCTGTCAGAGATGGATGGCGCCTACGGTGTTCTTCTTTCTCTCTTTCATTCCGTTTCCTCCGCGTCCACGAAGACTCATCAGTCCTCCCGACGTGGGCTGCGTAAAAACCGCCCTTCCCTTAACCGAATCACGATCACCATCGTCGGGAGCTGATTTATTCCTAACATGGGTGGCGATGCAGGCTTGTTGGTGAGAAACAAGCACCTGCGACGTGAGAAACAAGCACCTACCTCTACACTACGGGCGGCTCCTGCCGAACCTTTTGAACCTACATTTGTAATTGAAAGTGCTTGCGTAACATAAATTGCGCTGTGTGATATGCAATATCATTGCAGTACGTATGTTCTGCTACCATTCGGCATACTTTTGAGCAATTTTGCTCAATCTGGTAGTCTTAGAAGGAACGAGGCTTTTGATAGCACATCGACGCAGCCAGAAACTAGCCGCGCCTTTGCCTTGGAAACACCGACATCACAGCTGGGCAATACGTGGCTTTGCCACGCTTCCCTGCGGCATCAGCTGATGTGACTTAATGCGAAGCCACCCATGACCATGTGCCGATTCAGTAGCAACGGAAGAAGCCATCGCCAAGCCGGGCTCATCAACAGAACCTGCCGTGTCTAGCTACCTCACCAGCAGGCGGGACGTACGCAAAATCGCGCATACGCAGTGCCTACAGTGTTCTTCTTTCTCTCTTTCATTCCGTTTCCTCCGCGTCCACGAAGTCTGATCAGTCCTCCCGACGTGGGCTGCGTAAAATACCGTCCTTCCCTTAACCGAATCACGATCACCATCGTCGGGAGCTGATTTATTCCTAACATGGGTGGCGATGCAGGCTTGTTGGTTGTTCATTGTAGTGTAAGTTGAGCGTGTAAAAGGGACAAGGACACAAAGAAGAGACGTACACTCACTGGCGCTAAGGACCTTCTCCCCCGCACATTGGACAGTGAACAATCTTATCACGTAAACTTAGGCAGCACAGGCACACCTCAAAGGGCAGTACTGTTTTTCCTCCTTTTCAATTTGTCCATGCAACCTCTAGCTTTCGCTCCAAAGAAGATTCCTAACCTCCGATTCGCGCTTCATGCATACAATATTAGGCTGTAGATGTGAGGAAGTTCCGTTGGACATATCCAAGATACCCTCCATGAAGTATTTGACAAGGTCGAATACGTATGTCACGACCCCAATCGCAGGCGTTCCCCCATCCGAATTACAGCTTCTCCTTCTGCATCCCACGAGACACTTCAATATTTCGCCCCCGACATTCATCTAATGGTTGTAGGACACCCTTTATCCCCAGCGGACAGTATGTGGGTCCTTGAATTACATCTCTAGTGAAACCGAGCATATAAACATACCTGGCAAACTCTACAATTATCCGTTGATAATACGTTTCGCCTCACAGGGAAGAGAAAGAGAGAGTGTCTCCTATGTAGACTCCGCAGCCTGCATTTCTCACCATCGTTACGCTATAGCGGTCATAAACAACCGCGGCAAAACTATTTGTTCAGCATGAATCAGGAATACTTCGGCGAGCGATGCAGAAGAGGCTGCCATTGCCTTCGCATCGTGTGTATCTGATTGCGATCTCATCGTAAGCGACTCCAAGACTGATAATCCCGAAATTCAGTAGCGGCTACTTCACCAACTTCGTGCACTCTATACCAGCGGCTAACCCTACTGAATACAACATCGCTTTCGTATGGAGTTCAGCAGATAGGGGACTTCTAGGAAAAGAAATGGCCCATGCCGCTGCTGGAGGGCACACGCACCGAGCGGCCGCACATGCGGGTCTGACTCCATAACACAATGACTCTCCACAACACGCGATGAAAGACACGCTTATAACATTCAATGAAATTTCGACATATTAGAGGCAACAATACCTCATTGTGGTGGTTCGTGGGCCCAGGACTCAGACACAGACAGCTCAATCACAGACAAGGAAACATTTATCGACAGGACGAGACAGCACATTACTCTCAATGGACAAACAATACAAACAAGACACTCTGTTCCCTAATCTCACGAAACTAAACGGCGCGTTCTGCCTGACGTGACGTCAGAGGTCCGCCAGCACCACTCACAATACCGTGGATCTTCAAGGCGGCGCACGCTTGCATCAGAAGAGGAGGCACGAAGAGTCGTGCGCGGACACAAGCAGATCCCGAGGTACCCGCTCAGGAGAGTGTCGGCCTAGAATGCATATCTGACGTGGCACCGAGGCCACGCCCTCAGCAACACTTGCGCCAGACGGCAACGCGGCACCGTGACCACGCTTTCAGCACGCGGTTGTGCGGCACTGGAACTTGCGCGGCACCGTGACCACGCTCTCGGCAGGTGGTTGTGCCGGACTCGAACCTGCGTGCCACCGTGACCACGGTCGGTAGATGGTCCCGGCCACACCACTGCTCCAGCCGCTCGTACTGGCCCGCTCGCTCGTCCACCGCAGGAACAGCCAGCAAGGTCCAGGACACCTGCCACAGGAGAACGCCCGGTACGTCCCGGCTGGTCTGGTGGCACCAGCTCGGTGCGTCTGTTCTCCTGGGCCGAACGTGCCACCGCTCGGTCGCTGGTAACGCCCGATCCACGTCGGCGTTCCGAAGCCACGCGCTGCATGTTCGGCTCGTGCATGCGCGCGCTCTTCGTCGTCTTCTTCGTTCCTTTTTTTGTGCGCCGAAACAGACATTCACTACACTCATATATCCACCTCTCTATGCGCGTACCACGCGCAAACGAGAAATATAGTGCTGCGAACTACAAAGGCGCACTTTTCTAACTCCGCGCGATCTGCATTTGTTCTTTCCTGGCACGTACTCGACACAAATATGCCGCTTCTGCCCTGCTCAGGTAGAAGGTCTCTCCCACGTACATCATGTGGCTATGCCCGATCAAGTTCCTACCCCACACCGTAAAACAAATAATTAGTAGCGAGGAGCTGTGGGAGACTGCCCTGCGCACCTTCGACTCCACCTTACAGGACTGAGTCTTCAAGTGGGCTGAGGACGTAGCAGAGGCCTACCACGACTGGCAGACAGATGTCTACGTACACCTCCCTCTCTTCTCCCGACCCCTGCCCTTTATTAAAAAGGGAAATAGGGTTCATTCATTCATTCACTTTGCTGAGCAGAGCATTTATACGTGTGTGAATAAGTGTTATATGCCTTTCTGTTATGCACATTGGGTGTAGTTGGCGAAATCTGCAACGCTCGTTTTCTGCGAATACGATTACTTTGCTTAAGATAAATTTAAGTTGCAAAACACCCTTGCTGGCGTACTTTTGACGCATGCAACTTAGTAGTGAAGCTGCAGGCGTGAGCGTATGTTATACTTTCGTTTGTTGGCCGATGTATGCAGACAACATTGTTTTTATCTCAGCGTCGTGGCGCGCTGCGAGTCCATCGGTTCGCAAGAATTACGTAAGCTAATAGCGTTTTTCCTAGGTTTTAGGGCAATCGGCCTGTGACCCGCATCGCTAGTTCACATTTCGACGCTGTGCACGTAGCGGAATTACCTGTCGAAAATGCGTTTCGAAGATACGCATCTCTGTGAGACTCCTGCTACACAGAAACGGTAGCTTGCCTCAATTTCCGGCTGTGTTGGAAGCTTTCTAATTTAGAAAGCATATCTCAAGTTCCATGCCGAATAGGCTGGGCTTTCGCACGCGATGAGAAATTATATTCACGCCATTTCTTCTTAGCGCAACTCACGCCGACCAGTGTGACGTGAGATGATCGGCGGCAGCACGGACGTTTTACCCTTGAACCAACACCGCGATGTGCAGTGCCTTAATCAAGAAACTTTAGCTAAGTGCAAACCGAAACTTCTGCTTTCACCCTTGATATCTAGACAGCTTTGTTTATTTGAGCATTGCTGCAAGATGAAGCAGCATTTTCTGTATTTGCCAATAAGCCATACAGGGGTGGTGTCACCCTCCTTTAGGCATTATGGTGCGCTCTACTCCAAACAAAAAAAATGTATATTCAAACAAAACAGAACACAATCATATGGGTTCATGTGGTGAATAAGAAGCGGATATTGCACTTGTGGAACGGTGATTATATTGTATTAAATGATTGAATAGGAGCATATTCGGAAGTAAACTTAATGAACTATGACAAAATCATTTTATCAATATGGTAGAACCAAGACTGAAAGTTCAGTTACACTCCTGCTGTAAACATAGTGAACGTTTTATAGTGAAGGTTGAAAAACCTGCTTAGTGAAGGTTGAAGTGAAGGATGAAACATAGTGAAGGTTGAAGAACCTGCCTATCTATCGCATATTCTGCTATGCCTGCATGGTGTTCTACTTTTTCAACTGATCAAGATTCTAGTCAATTACAGAATCCTGCAAAGTAATGATTTAAAGCCTTTTTAGGAATACGTCCAGCACAAACTCGAACATTTTATGCTGACCAGGGTACGCTGCAAGTGCTTAACTCTTTAGGGGTTCGCCTTGTCGACGACATTCGCCTCCTCCTGTCGCGTACTCACGCTTTTCGACAATAACCGCGCCGGGTAGAAGAGGCGAGTGTCGCCTCCGTCATTGCGCTACTTCTCGTTTACGCCACTTCCCCGTCGCACGACCATCGCTCAGTTACCCGCGCTACGCACTCTCTAAGGCTGCACAGCAGTGGAGCTGTTTGGCTGTCGTCTTTCTCCCACACCAGCGGTAGCGGCGGTCACTCCTTTGTACCATGCTCTCCTCTTGTTCAGGCGTGTTCGGCGGCTATTGAGTCGCAGACAGCGGATCCGTGCAAGTCTATAAAAGGTGCGCTGCTCTGACGCTGACGAACAGAAGATAACGGGCCTTTCTTCTTTTTAAACTGTGGACTTGGTGCTATAAGAAGATTTTGTGCAGTGAATGTGCGTAGAATCATTTCGAAATATTTGTAATACGAGAGTCATTTCCCCATAATTCAAGCTAGCCGCTAGTACTCAGTGTGATGGAATCAAAATGCAAAGGAGCGCGCGACTTGAAAATAAAAATGGTGCCCATGTGTAAATTAATTGTTGCAGTATATAGAATCTGACTGCATTGTTGCTTGTGCAAAATTATTTCCAAAGGCGCACATTTCGACACCAAAGGTTAGTAGAACATTCTGTTTAAAAAAGAGATACGGATCCAACGCGTCGTGGGAATCAGTGTCATGCGATGCAGTCACCGAGGTAATAGCCTGTGACCAGTCGTGTGGCGTTCATCCAAGTGTTACGAATAGGATGAAAATCTTTGCGCAAAAGCTCGAATAGGTGTATGCTTAACATTGCTTAGCCAGTAACTTAGACAGCAACGTGGCGCCTGAATGATGGCTCATGCCACTGCGTGAAATCGGCACTCGCGTTCAATAACCGCACGGGCGTCTCGTTTGTGCAAGAGAAGTGCACGCTACGGGAGGCTGATGTGCGCATGATGAGCGTCGTTTATTTTACTATTACTTCGGGTGCGAGCAAAGTATGAAAAGAGCTTGCTGAATAATAAATAGAACATCTGTATTGTTCGTTAAATCAATAAATGGCGCTTGACGCACATTAATGGTGCAGTCCATGTTACTGAAGCACAACTCTCATAACTAGTGGTCCAAGTAGCCTATTTTACTGCATTGAACATCCTTGTTTGGTACCCCGGTGCTGGGTTTGGTAGCCATACACAGTTTGGTAGGCGCAATGCGTGTCAGAGCGTGTCGGTGTGCGTTCCTGTGATTATTTATGTTTACAATTAAGTCCCAGGCAACGATAAAAGATATGTCTTTTGTTTTTTGAGTAAAATGCTAAATGTTCTTTAGTTGGGCCTGATTGGCATTAGCTCTGTAAAATGCAGACACATGTGACGTGAACCCGCGTAGCACGGGCCAGACAATGCGAACATGAGGTGCACGTGATTGCGGTATCTTTAATGACGACGTACACGACGAGTACAACATGTTAATGATGGGGAGTGTAATTAATTCTCTTCCTGACACATTCCTACCTTACCATCCAAATTTTCGTGCATACCGGGTGAATTAGATGACCAGGAGAGCACCAAGACGTAGGCGGATAGATAGATAGATAGATAGATAGATAGATAGATAGATAGATAGATAGATAGATAGATAGATAGATAGGTAGGTAGACAGACAGACAGACAGACAGACAGACAGACAGACAGATAGATAGATAGATAGATAGATAGATAGATAGATAGATAGATAGATAGATAGATAGATAGATAGAAGGAAACAGAAAAGCAAGGAGGTGTATTTAAGTGCTGGCTTGGCACCCGGGGTCTGGGTTTGATAGCCGTACAATGTTTCCTAGGCGTTTCCTAGATGTTTCCAGAAAGATATACACATATACACTCGGGATACATAAAATAGATGTGGCCAGTACCTAAGTTCACAAAAAAAAAATTGACGGCAGATCCACGAGGTGAATGATGATGAGATTGGGCGAAGCTCCTGGAAGTAATCATCGGTTAAACCGTGAAATTTCTTCCGTGCATTCGCCCGATAAAAATGACGTGAAACGATTGATTAAATGTTTTATCAAACTTTTATTGCTGGTTTCCGTTGTCCTTTCATTATGACCGCTTTGTGGTCGGCGAAATGTAAGCTAAGTGGTTCTTGCACTGCTTACACCATTGCTTTACCTGGCGTCTTTCGTTAAGCAGCTGACATCTTTTCGTTTTGCTTTAGAAACATCTGGCGTCTTTCGTTAAGCAGCTGGCGTCTTTTCGTTTTGCTTTAGAAACATCTGGCGTCTTTTCGTTTTGCTTTTAGAAAACATCTGGCGTCTTTCGTTGGTTTATTTCATCAATCAACGGCGTTTTGAACAAAATTTTTATTGTTTAATCACGCACAGGAGAAATCTCACCAGGCACTACCTTGGAGGTAAACAATGGCTGCTACTGGGAATGAGAGACAGCAGAAGTCGGCTTTTAACACTTCTACTTCTACTAACGTTTCCTACTGGAACATGCCAATGGCAGCTAATGGGGAATGAGAGACAGAAGAATTCGGCTTTTAGTTAACGCGCACGCTGCGAATTTTTTTTATTGTTCAACAACGCACAGGAGAAATCTCCCACCGGCACCACCTTGGAGGTCAAAGCGTAAGACTGGTTACGCACTACGACTACGACTACGGCGAGGGACGAACGGGTGCCGCTTTAAGGAGCTTCGCCCCTAAAATGCTTCGCATTTAATACCTCAGACTGAAAGCTTGTGTTAAGATGGCACGCACACAACGAGCCGTACCCTGTCTGCTGGTTTGAAACAACGTAACAGAACATCGGAGGGATTTTTCGTATTCTGCTGCTTACACAATATCGCCGCCAGTGACTCTCCTGCATCCTCCTTTCTTCACTCCACAATTTACGCGGATGGCTGCTAAGCAATGCAGCAAAAAGCAAGACGACGCAAACGTGGCATGGCGTATTCCTGGCTCTAGGAAGCGCTTTCTGTCTGTAGTTTTGAGAAGATAGGGCCTTCGTTGTTTCTTCCTAGTACCAAAGAGAAGCGTCTGTTCACTTTCAAGAGTTATTAGTTCATTGACTGCTAATACGGACTGCCTCACAAGCCCGCCTTCCCAATCCAACGTGAAACATACAAAATCCGCAACCTCTACGCTACTGAACTCACTCCAATATTGCTAACTTGTCGCACTCCGACTACGGCCCTTGTAATAAGCAATACTTGCTGTTGCGCTAATTCAAGATTCAGGCTGCATGATGTTGGTGTCGCTCTTAATGCGGGTGCCTTGAGGAGCACTGCATTGGTTTAAGTGCAGGCGGTGAGTGAATCACAATCCAGTCGTTTATTAGATTACATAATGACTCTGCAGCGAGATTGTAGAGTCGATCTGTGCGGAGTATTAGTCCTGTCAGTAAGCGGCGCCGTCAATGGCTTCTAGCAAATCGCCTCGCAGGCGCACTTTTTTCGAACTGCTTTCACAGTTCCTGGATAACTATGTCTTTCTGACGAGGGTAGGAGATAAATGTACCGCAGATTATGAGAGCTAGACGGCGTCACGCACACTCTTCATCATCAGCAAGTGGACTTCCGTGGAGTCTAACGTGTCAAAACCCATCGTATTATTATGTTGCATGCCCTGTAGTGGAGCGCTCCAGAGTAATTTTGACCGCCTCAGTTTCTTTTGCGTGCGCCTAAACCTAAGTCCACAAGTATGTTTTGCATTTCTCCCAATAGAAATGCTACCGCCTTCACTAGGTTATCAACTCACGACTTCGACGTTAGCAAAGCAACATCTGGGCTTATTAGCTACCATGTTGGTTTCGGCGCTAGCACATAATGATAGACTTGCCCTATGCCTCTCACTTCGCTCATCCATACTAAAAATAAAAACACCAACGCAAAAATTTTCTTTAGAAATATTCATCTTGCAATACGATGAAGTATGTAACGTATCTTCTCACTGACACGTACGCTTTCCAAACGCTTGAAGTATGAGGTTGGGGCAGCTGCATTCTCTTGGACACGTTAACCATCCGGTGCATTCCTGAAAACACAGGGTTATTTTATTAGTGCATTGGCCGAGAATGTCCCTGCATATTGCGGTATTTCCCTGGCATGTTGTTTCTTTATTGCACTTTTTATCTGAGAGGAATGCGTGGCTCCTAGCAGAACAACATAATAAGGCAGCATCAGGTTGTGTACTAACGTGCATCCGTAGTACAAGGAATGCTGGTCAGGTGCCTTGAGTTTCCAAGTTTGAGATACAGTTCTAAGAGTATCGTAGAGCACTTGCGCGCTTTGTAGTAAATCACCTCGCTATTCGCGTTACGGTTCTCAGAAACATTCAGTCGAAAAGACTTTTTAAAGAGTGTCCTCAAGACAGATATTTCTCTTCGGAACGCATAAAATACAGTTT
>CM023488.1:93598294-93765551 GCA_013339685.2 Hyalomma asiaticum
TGAAAAAAGGGGGGACACCAACCAATAGTAGTACTCGGCTTCAGTCATGATTTTTTCTTGGTAAGAGTACAGAAACAAATTGCAACTATCAGCTAACTTGAGACCAATCAAAATAATGTGAACCTCAGCTTGGCTGCTCTGAGGCAAGACTGCGAATTCCTAAATATCAATTCTTTTATTAGGTGCAGCTATAAAAGCGATATTTTCTGTCAGGCAAATTTCCGCTCGTCGGGGGACAGAAAATATAGGGAATGGTATCTCATTTACGAGTTCAGTACCGTCCGCCTACAGGCATAAACATAAGAGAACCTTTGAGTCCAGTAGATATGGTGGAGGGTTAGCAAAGACAATAAAACGTAAGGTATTTCACCTGTACAGGCTAAACAATGTTTCTTCCCAAAGTCTCTTTTCAGGTTCTCATCCCCCACCTAGTTCAATGAGAACAATGGGGTTAAACAGTGTAGCCACGTTTTTAGCAAAAAGCTTTCATTGGAAACGCACTGTGTGTGCAGTGCGGGAAGAGGGGAACATGCGGCAAGTGCAGCACCTGTACTTTGCGTATTTGTTCCTTTCTTCGTCCTGGTTTTTTACAGTGCACATACAGTGCATTTCCAAGAGTAGCCCACGCCCCGGAGCGGGTCCTTCTTTTTTGCTCTTTCCATTTCTATTAGTGACGCTAACACATGTCACTCAACTTTCCACTTCCCCCTCTCATTTTTCTTCTCTCTCTGTTTTTTGTTTGTTTGCATGTGCCGTCTTCTCCTTCTGTGGACGGGGGAGAATGTGCAAAGCATACAGAAACAAACACTCGAGAATGCGGTTGCCATCCTGACGAAAACAAGTCCACTTGATGAAATGTTGACTCCAGCGACATTTTCTGTTCTCCATACTTTTTAGCGATCTTTTCATCAATTAAAGCTGTGATAGGTATGCAGATGCAAAATACCTTAGCTGCCACATCTTGCACAAAAGGGGCATAGCTGTCTTTCTGTGCATTTGAACTGACGGTGACACTGGCATGCCAGGTCCCCGAAATTATTCTCTCACCTTTGTTCTGAGTAGGTGGGGGGATAAAATTTCTATTAATTGAAGCTTGCGATATTCATACAGAAGTACCATTCTTTTCTTGCCACTGGCCATGTAGGACGCAAAACAACGCTTTTCTTGGTACTTTAACAAGTAGAAAAGCTTTTGGTTGGGCACTCCGAAGTGTTCATTTTTGTCATTGGGATGGGTTGATTGGTGTTTCATGTAACAATTTCTCATTTGTCTCCAGGTTCGTATGGCAAATGGGGTTTTTGTACTGAAGCCCCCATACTACCACCTGATGTGGGTGCACAAGGACTCCCACATTGTGGAAAGGTCTGCGGCAGTCATCTGGTTCACAGATGCACTTGCACAATGACGGTCTACAGGGTCTACACTGCCGAACTCCTTTATGGCAGAAGGTGTCAAGAAGCTGGTGCAACAGCCATTATCACCTCATGAAGTGGAAGTGCTTAGAGGTCAGTCTGCACGGTTGCAGCACGTATTTATAAGCCTATCAGCCACCTGTCATAGATATTGTTTACTTATTACCTGTCACAAATTTAGTGACTATGGGCCGCTGGCTGCTACTAAGACCTAGTTAGCTCACTCATAAGCCACAGTAACCTGGTGCAACTCTGAAATGCTGAACTTCTTGCCTATACGAGTGTGCGTGCATACCAAGGGTTAAATATAGCAACAATGCCACACATCTGCCACTATGTCCTTCACTGCCCACAGCAGTTATTGGAACATTAAGCCTAAATTACTGTCCAGTATAGTACCGGATTCTCGGCTAGAATAAGCCTTCGCAAAATTTGCCTGCTTTGTTGCAGTGCTCCCTGTTATGCCTCACATGACTTGTTACACTCTCGTTGAGTGCTCTTGTTCTAGTATCTGCCACATAAGAACTACTTGGTGTTGCCTTTTTTATAATGTGGAAGCTGTGAGCATTGTGCTGCTTACCTTATGCAATTTCTGTGTGTTTGCTGGCTGCCTGCATTGTTGCTGCTTTGTGATTACTGCCCATCTAAACTTTTATGTATGGTTTCTTACCAGTGTCACTTTGCCATGCCTAGCTACGCACATGGTGCAAGCCCTGCTTGTTTAGTGCCTATCATAAAGACGTAAAGAACAGTTAGCAATAGACTGATCTCACCGTGAGTTCCACTACGCCGCTGCTGCCGCAGTGCACGCCGGTACTTGGAGTACTCGGTTCGTTCAGCTGTGCTGCATTGGCACGATGTGTTTATGAGCTTTAGTGGCTTTATTTGAATGAAGCTGGATGGTTGGGCTCTGTGTCGACATTCCACAACAACTTGCAGCAAAATGACCTCAGTGTTTCTCCTCTTTCCTAAGGATATCATGCTCTGACCGGAATCGGTAGGACAATTGGCAGAATTGGACATAGCATCATGTACAGCACACTTCTTGTGGAAGTTAGCGAGTTCCGTGTGTTTAATGTATGGCACTTAGCAGTCTGCGATTGTGTCAAAACAGAGTGGTTGCATGATCGGCAAGCCGTTAAGGAACAGTGATGCTCTACAAAGCGAGCTCAATACGACTGCCACTCAAGGTGGCAGACTGGACAACGCTTGTTTTTTCCCCTTTTCTTTAAGGAAAGTATTGGCCAACAAAGTGCAGTGATGCTTAAACTGACCGCATAAAAAAATCAGTGACGACTGCAAATCGCCTATTGCGAGCCTATGAACAGATCGCTAAAAAAAATGTAGAACAGTAGTCGCAGGAGCCAACGTTTCAACAAGTGGACTTGTCTTTGTCAGGACTGCGGCTCTTCTAGTTTCTATTATGAACCTGTGATAAAAACCAAGCACAGTGCATGCACAGCGCACGGTGCGTAGCGAAAGCTCATCCGTATATACCTACGTCGTAGCTAGCGGTGCTCCTAATATTTTGCTGTTCCCTTCAACCTTTCACATAATTATGAGCAGGAGGTACAGTGGCAACAACGGTAACAAAACTTAGAATGTTATGGGTGTTGGCGTCTTTTTAGTAATGAACCGCCCACTGCTTTCGAAGCGGTGAAGGCTTAGTGATATCTGCGCATAGCAAACAGCTGACCGCTGCAGGCGGCCAAAGTGAGCAGCCACTTATCCGTTCCTATGCTCCCTGTGCTGAAGAACACAAATGCAGTCATGCAATGCTTTATCCAATTACTCAGGTGTGCTTTTTGCTAAAGGGAGTAGGCGGCAGTATTTGGTGTTCCGGAATGTCGTAAGCAAGATATAATAAAACAAACCAGTCAAAAGGTGACCGCAGCCTTTTCTCGCGGATCTTTGAAACGGACAGAAACATTCAGAAAGATAATAAGGTTCTGACAACAGGTCGTAAACATCTGTAAATATCATCCAACACCTGCGTAGCTTCTGTGAATGCATGTGAACGTTTGTAGTAGTAAACAAAAACGAGACCCCCGTTTTTTTTTCCTTGTCCATCACGCCACTTTGAAAGTCATGGACATCTCTGTGCATTTTGTCCAAGTTGCGTTCTGTGCACTACAGCACTATCACATGAAGCGGTTTGTTTTCACATGACAACAGCAATGTGCTGATGCGTTTTACACTCGGCTATTACGGGCTCATTACGATGGTGTCTGGTCACTGCCACCACCAGTTTAAGTAACTGCAACAGCTGCAGTGTAAAAAACGAAGTTCTTGGTTCTTGTGCAGACTTGAACTTTGCAGGAATAAAGTAAGACTGAAAGGAAAGGTTAACAGAGCACAGAGGAAAATCTAGCTAATACGCCGCTGCTGTCAGCGTATATAAGCCGCCACCTGGGATTCTGGTGGGCAGAATTTTGACCACCTGGGATTCTTTGACGTGCAGTGATATCGCACAGTACATGGGCTTCATCTTTTCGCCTCCATTGCAGTGCAGCCATAGCTGCCAGGATTCGATCCCGCTACCTTCGTATCCACACATGAGTGCCATATCCACTAGACCACAGTGGCAGGGCACATTTGTTTGTTAGAAACAACCTAATGATGCCAAGGAAAGCATAGGGCAAGTTGGGCAGCAGCCATCTTACAAAAAATATGTTCTACGAGCCGTCATCTGGCACAAAGTATTCCATACTCATCGCCATGGCAACGAGTGGTGCTGTCTAGCACTCCTGGGATTGTACACTCACAAGTACCCAATAATGTGGACGGGAGAATGACTGCCCTTGCAGCTCATTCGGTAGAGCATTGGACACGTTATCCGAAGGTTGTAGGTTTGGTCTTTACCAGAGGTGGGTGTGTGTGTTTGACCACTTAATTCCTTTCCATCTATTCCATAATTACTACAGTACATAAAAAAACTACAATTTCCCCTATGCCTTTCTTGGCTTCATCAGGAGTAAAAAAAAACTTAAAATATTTTGAAGAGCTGAAATTTCCTTTCACAATACCGGGCTGTATGGGAAGCATGTTGCATATTCTGCACAATGGTATACTCACTGCTAATGTTACTTTTAATGAGCTGTTATCAGGTGACATGGTTGATTGATTTCTGGGGTTTGACATCCCTAAACATGCACTGACAATCTCCGACATTGCAGCTCAGTTTCAATCACCCACGCCAGAAAGTGGACCTGACGTCATGATCTTGGCTGCCAATGCTACGACGCAGTGAGCTCCATGGCCTTAATATTGAGCAATAAGTGTCGCTACTGTACGTTTAGTTATTGTCGGATTTTATCCAATGCATTATTTAAAACGTGGAGCAGTTAGTCGAGCACTCAAAATAGGTGAGCTGACATCAGACAGATATAAACGCAGTCGAATAGGAAGGCACCACTCCAATTTTCGGAGTGGATCCTTCAGTTTTTATGGGATAGCCGGCTCTCACGTAGCCTACATTCCCATGTTTCCACATTTATAAAAACAAGCTCCAATTTTTTAGTTTTGTCGTTTTCTTACAACTTCTCCATTCTCACCAGGAATAGCAAAGTGGTTATAACACAAACCCATTCTTTCAGTCTTGCTCAACCTAATATGTGCCCGTAGTGTCCCTATAAATGAGGGAACTCCTATAACACACTGTTTTTGTCTTTTTCAGGTGCCACACTGCTGTCCGAGGCCACTCTGAAGAAGAGTCAAAGAAGGCCACAAAAGGTTTGAATGGCTGTTCCAGAAAACTAGCAAGCTGAGAGGACCGAGGATGAAATAAACAAGTCGGTCATTTTTTTATATCCGAACTACTGTGTCTTGCAGCCTGCCATTATTTCTCGGGCATAAAAAAGTGTGCACATTTTGATCCACAGTACATTTTAATCATGGCACAATGATATTAAGATTAGTAACATCCGCTGTTTTGGCAACGCTGTAACCGTGCGAAGTTATAGTTTGTGGCACCGTTCGGTTGGTGCCAGATTACACAAAACTAGCCAGATACACCAAACCATGCCAAACCGGCCGGGTACACCAGATCACACCAAAACACGCCAAACCGGCCGGGCACACCAGATCACACCAAAACACGTCAAACCGGCCGGGCACACCAGATCAGACCAAAACACGCCAAACCGGCCGGGCACACCAGATCACACCAAAACACGCCAAACCGGCCGGATACGCCAGATCACACCAAACCATGCCAAACCGACCGGATACGCCAGATCACACCAAACCGGCCGGGTACACCAGACACGCCAGAACCCGTGTCTGAATTTCCGCTCTGGTGTGAACGGGTAAAACACACCAGACCCGGTCTGGTGGCGCTCTTGCGACGTAGGCGGCCTTCAAGGCAAACATCACGGAAATATTCAGACGTCGCGCCATTCAATGCTTCGTGGCGAGCAATGCTTGCGTGTTCGTGCGCAACAGCGCAGTGAGACACTTACAAGTTACGTAACGGATGTCGTCGTTCTCTGTAACTGCGTTGACGTTGAAATGGCTGACGTCGAGAGGACCAGTCATATATTAAAGGGCATTGAAGACGATGCCTTCCAGATGTTCTTGGCCGAAAATCCGGCAACAGTGTAGGAACTCATCAGCCTTTGCCAATGTTTCGACGAACTGCGCAAACAACACGCAGCGACGCGCCAGTCTCACCTTCGTCCTTGCAAGCCCGAACATCCCTGCATTTCTGGATACGATGTCTTAACCATTATGACGGCTTATACGCGCTATTTTGACCATGATGTGGAGGGTGCTTATCAACCATTCTTTTGCTGAGTGTGTATGAAGCAAAGTGGTTCAGCATAAAATTTACGTCAGATTAGCGCTAATCGCGTGGTTCGGTCCATTCTTCTTCGTCGTGTTATTTTATCTCTGCTCACGGCTTTTACTGAAGATCGTGAACCGACTAGTCCAGCAACAAATATTAATGTCAGTGATTCTTCAAATCACGCAGTAACCTTTAGGCAATATGCTCTTACCGTCGCATCTAAGATCACACGTTAATTAGATCAGTTAAAACATTTCTTGACTTAACCGAGCAACTGTGTCTATGGGTTGTTCTGCAGACAAATCTATTTAATATAATTGCAATATGAACCTGAAAATTTTCTATATTTCACATTTATTCTGTGTTTGGTTCGTGTTGGCTGGTTTCATTTCCTCTTGTATATTTGGCAGAATCAGAAGGAAAAGCACAAGGCTACAGAGCGTTACACACGTTTATTTGCTCCCATAATACACTGAGAATATGTACACGCAGATGATATGTACACAATTTTACACAGTTACCCAAGAACACATTACAGAAAGCTCGGATTAGTTGTTCTTATTTCCTTATCTACACAAATATAACGATAACAAAAATTACACACTTATGTCTTTTATTTACAAATATAGTCGTGAATTGACAGACCTGTTTCTATGCAGCAAGCAAAAACAGGAATTATATGAAACTAAATTAGATCGCATTGAGCACTAGAAATAAAAGACAAGGAAATTATTAAACTAAGAACTATTAAATATATTTGATGGGATTGTTAGGAAGAATTCCTTTACAGAAAATTGGAAAATTTTCTTCTTGAGCTTTAAAATGTTATCAATTTCATTTAGTAGACTCCGCACCTGGTACTCCATATATGCCAACCAGAGGAAGTTCTTAGGTTTGTTGGTCTTATGGTACTTGTACAAAGGCAGTACACGATGCATCTAGGCGAGTACATACGGTATTATTATTCAGCATGTACGACAGCAACATATTTGATTACATTTAGAGGTTTTGCATCGCACATCCTCCATATGACTTTGAGACACATCACTGTGAAGGGGTGTGGAATTTTACTGGCTGAGGTTCTTTAAAGTGACACTAAAGTGAAAAAGTAAAGTAACTTTCAATGTTAACTAATGTCTCGGGAATTCAATTATCGTTCATTTCGCCTTATTATCTTAAGTAATAACTGAAAATACAAGTGCCGAAATTTTTTGAAACATTTTCAGGATTTCGATGTCAGAAGTCGAATTTCCTTTTGAATGGCAAAGCTATTCATGCCGGCAGTAATATCTCTGGTGTGCGCAAAAGAAAAACCGTCTCCGAGCGCCTGGCGTTCCGTAGGAACCGCTAATGACACATCCGATGTGCACCTGCTCCGCAAGATCCAAAGCCGACATCTTCCTCATACTCCGCCCGCCAGACGCCAAGAGGCCCTATTTCGACATGGCCGGTGCCGCGATTCCTCTCTAAGCGTTCCTGCTGGACGCGATCGGCGTTCAGCATGCTCGCCGGTAGGATATGAATGTGTGGCGAATACGAATGCCCTGATGGAGACGAATGACTTTAGGCCTCGCTGTCGCGGAGATGGAACCCGCTACTCTGACGAGCGGCGACTGAAGTTCTGCGTACCTTACACGCTGCACTGCCTGCCGTATAAGCCAAAATTTTTCTCTTCGCGGCTGACATCGGACGGCACCCTAACAGAGCTCCTCCATTAAAACAATGAGGGAAAAGCGTTTGTCCTGACTTGCGATTGAAGTATGGAAAGAACAAGCGCACAGAAACACGTGGCTCACAAAGCAGCAGGGACTATCGAACACGGGCCCTCGACGTGAGAAACAAGCACCTACCTCTACACTACGGGCGGCTCCTGCCGCACCTTTGGAACCTACATTTGTAATTGAAAGTGCTTGCGTAACATAAATTGCGCTGTGTGATATGCAATATCATTGCAGTACGTATGTTCTTCTACCATTCGGCATACTTTTGAGCAATTTTGCTCAATCTGGTAGTCTTAGAAGGAACGAAGCTTTTGATAGCAAATAAACGCAGCCAGAAACTAGCCGCGCCTTTGCCTTGGAAACACCGACACCACAGCTAGGTGAGTTGGTGAGAAACAAGCATACGCAGTGATGATGATGATGATGATGATGATCCTTCAAATATGGCGCATACCCACTACGGGGGATTGGCCAAGACCTGGAGTGCTTAACTTTTAGCTGGTATATTGTGCAAATACCACCACATGATGAATAAAATAGAATAATAAATTAATAATAATCGGGAGAAAAGTAAAACAGAGGGAAAAAAAAAACTATGTAAACTATATGTGCACTTCTACCATCAAAACAGGTAATGTTTTCCTTTTTTCTTAATGTATAGGCTTTATCATAGTTAAGAATTTTGGAATGTGAATAATCACAAACGTAGTCGTTTTGAGGCCTTTATAAATCCACATACTGCATCAAATATGTCCCTGTGGCTGAAGCCCAATACCGAGGCACCAAAAGTAAGAATGACTTCCAATGACAATGTTAGCCCAAATTTAGAAAGCACCATTTCCAGTTGTCTCTTTCTTACTGATGTATACTGGCGGCATTTTAAAAAATAGTGGTCAATTGTTTCGATTTCAAGACAGAATGGGCACAGAGGCGATATCACCAGACCAGCCCTGTGCGAGTAAAGATTTAATGGAGGGACTCTGCAGCGTAATCTCGTAATCAGCACTTCAGCTTTTCGCGACGGACACCATTGTCTTTTCCACGGGAATTTTAGATGTCTAAATTCTGTCCACGTTGTTATTGTCTCAATGGCGTCCCTGTGTATCGCGTATGCCCGATATCTTAGCGCAGTAGGAAATTCTAATGCTGGAAGAACCGATACTACTGGTCCGTTAAGCGATGCTCTCGCTAACGAATCGGCCATCTCATTTAGATTTAACCCACTATGGCCAGGAACCCACAATAATTTTACTAGGTTTATCTTTGGCGGGACTAAAGTGAGGAACGTCTGGAGGGCAGCAGACTTAGGAGAAGCTGTTAATGTAGTGCAGACTGAAAGAGAATCTGTTAAGATCACCGCACTGACTGCATCTGACGGGAGTTTCCGCAAGGCTAAGATTATCGCTACCAGCTCAGCTACAAATACAGGGGTGTAATCTGGGAGTCTTAATGCATACGACCAGGTGAGCGACGAGGAGAAAATTCCCACCCCTGCCTTTTCCTCTATCACGGAAGCATCTGTGGCTATTATGTATTTAGTTTGTGCATGAGCAAGGTAATCTTGCAACAAGTTGTTTAAGAGCTTGTGGCAATGAAATTTAGAATTATTGGGGAAAATATTATCGAACTCAATATTTATATTCTGATTTGATTCCGCTATTGCAATTACCTCTCTAATATTCACGTTTATGCTATCTAACTGTTTTTGTACAAAAACAATTTGGGGTGTGTGAAAGCGTGGTCAATGAGCTAAGAAGAATGAATCAGGATCTTTATAAAGACATATTCCGATCGTCTAAACGGAACGCTGTAAAATTTTAGAAACGTTTGGACCGTTAAGATGCGGAATCGGCAGGGCAATGTTGGCAGGCGCGCTTCTTGGTACAGAACATTGTTTGCGACAAACTTAGGGAGTCCCAGACACAGACGCAAGGCTTCACGCTCTAATACAACCAGAGGCTTAATTTTATAAGCAGGGCAGCCAGAGAATAGAATACACCCAAATTCTAGAATCGGGCGCATGTACATTTTATAAATCATTAACATAGTGTCTCTACGAAGACCGTATTGTTTTTTGCTCAACCGGCGTAGTATACCTAAGGCATGCTGCGCCTTTGAAGCTACGTTTTCTATGTGCGGTCCCCAATTGAGTTTTTCGTTATAAGTAATTCCCAGATATTTGAGAGAGGTCACCTGTGGAATAACGTCATGCTTGTACACTAAAGAAATGGAAATAGGGACTGCGAATGGGAACACCATTAATGCACATTTACTAACATTAACGTCATGCAAAGTTTGTCCAACCAGACCTCGAGCATACCCATGTATCTTTGTAAATTTGGTAAAGCGCCGAAATGTCACTGTCTGCCGCAAAAAACGCAATATCATCTGCATATACATAAACTTGAACGCCCTGCCATTTGGGGATTGAGCTCATTAATACATTAAATAGTACTGGCGATAAAACTGCTCCTTGTGGAACACCTCGGGTCTGTTTAAACTTAGACGAGCAACATCCGTCCTTAAAACAATAAAATTCTCTGAACCTCAAAATTCTGCTACCCACGCGATCATGTATTAGGAAAGTTGTAACCCTGCAGAGTACTGAGCAAAACGGAATGTTCTACGCTGTCATATGCTTTAGCAATGTCCAGTGTCACTAAGGCTGCATGCTGTCTTCTTTTCTGAGCAAGTTGGATTCGGCTTTCTAAATCAGCATGAGCACACCAGATGGAGCAGTTAACTCTGAAACCTATTTGATTTGGATTTAGTATCAGATTGTCCGTCATCCAGGTAGTTATTCTCCCGTGCAATACTCTCTCTATCACTTGACCATATTCGACGTTAGAGAAATAGGTCTGATGTTGTCCACGTATACCCTAATTCTTGTTTTTTAAGTAAGGGGATTACCTTAGCTATTTTCCACTCACAGGGTACCCAAGCCTTTTTCAACGAATAGTTATGGTGTTGAGAAGATCGCCAGGAGACACATTAAATAAGATTTTTATCATCGATACCGTTATGCCATCAGGACCAGGAGCTGAAGAGGGTAATAATCTGATCACTTGATCTAACTCAGATAATGAGATTTCAGTAAAGTCAGTCGCTGGGGCTGGCTTTTCCAGCACTTAGATATGGACGATGTGAATCTACCTGCCAGCCCAACAGCAATCTGTTCTAGCGATTTAGTCATTTCATCTGGTGACAGCCTTACGTAATCTGTATTAACTGGTGTTGGTAGGATTTTACGAGACCTGAGATATCTAAACAAGGATTTCTTGTTTTTAGGACTCGAAAGGAATTCAAAATGTCTTTTATCATACTCTTCTTTAGCTATAGCGACTGTGCGCTTAAATGTCGCGGAGAAAAATTTGTAATCTACCCAGTTTTGAGGGGACTGGTTATACATAAGCTTCTTCCATGCTGCCTGACGTCTTCGGTGATCCCGAGTACAGTCTGCAGTCCACCAAGGGCTGTACGAAGGAGTCTGCGCTGATGCAACCTTAAACTCGGCGTTTTTGTGTGTTCTTTTAATTACAGCACTTAGTTTCATGGCTTTGTTGTCCTCATCATCATAATCAGATGTCAAAGCTGATTTTAAATCGTTTTTAATTTGTATAATTGACAAATACTCGAACCTGTATACCTTCAATCTTTACTGGGCAAGTAATATCAAACATGATTGGGAAGTGGTCACTATTTGTGGCACAGTCCAAATCACTCCACGCACTACTAGAAATTGACGAACTAATAAAGCTTAAGTCCAAGGCAGAGCGGAACCGATCACGGATAAATGTAGGCGTTCTGGAATTAAGACACCTAAGATTGTTGTCATTTGTCCACTCCCACAAACGTTTACCGCATTGGTCAGTTTTAAAACCCCAACACGTATGGTGTGAGTTGAAATCTCCAACAACTATTTTGTCTTTGCACCATGAAGGCAGAGCTAAGTCCAAGCTTCTAGTGGTTTGCACACCTGTAGGAAAATATACATTAACTAATGAAAAGGGCGGGCAACCAGGTAGAGTTACATCTAAAGCAAATATCTCACTGTCTGGGCACATGTGTTTATATGATATTTTTGCTTTTATACTTAGTCCATGCTTTATAAAAAATGCTAACCGCCACCTTTAGATGGGCGGTCCAATCGAAACGATCGATAGCTATTAAATGAAAAGATTGATGCCCTGAAAGCCAGGTTTCCTGTAGTGCTATAATATCTGGACTGAATTTTGATGATAAGTACAATAGATCAGTTACCGCGGAGTGAATAGATCGACAATTCCAATGAATAATCTTGAGGGACGCTATGGTTTCGCAAGAATAGCCTCAGCAACTGCCTTGCTTAGGATACTTTCCTTCAGGAAATTGCTCTTAGATAGATTGTCCTTGAGTTGTTTTTTGGATTTGAAAGGAATAGCCAAAGGTGCTTTTTTGACAACGGTGATCGAGTACGCTTTAAAGATCCGGGATCCAGCTCCATGTCATCAGACTCCTGCACCTCATCGATGTTGCCATCGTTTTGAATCTGATTGGCACTGGCAACATGGTCTGCAGATTGAGCATCCTGGGACGATACAGGGGACGTCGCTTCCTCTGATAATTGTGAGCGCTCATTATTTTGAGGCGCCAGAGTAATAGGCGCTGATGTGCCAAAAATCTGTGCCATCTGGTTGCTAAATATCTGTATCAAGGACTCGCATAAGGTTCCAGCTAGGCGCTCCATAGCCTTTTCCATTGCCCTTCGACCACATCAGCAATGGTGAGAGAAAGAGAGGCTTCCATTGAAGTTGCGTGGCGGCTAGCAGCTCCGGCGTAACCCCTGCGATCTAGATTGAATTTCATTTATGGCGTCTTACGCGAACAACGTTTTTTGTTCCACAATTTCAAGAATTTGCAATTCTCGAGCTTTAGCAGAGCAATTCGCATCATCAGCCGAATGTCCTTCATTACAGAGGCAGCACTTTACTTCTGAGCTTTTGCACTCACTAGAGTTATGACCTTCTCCGCACACTCTGCACCTAGGAGAGGACCTACATCCTCTCAATGTGTGTCCATATCGCCAGCACTTCACGCATTGTAGAGGGCGAGGAGACAGCGTGTCTACTCTATAAATTAAAGGCCATGCCTTGATTTCCTTCGGCAGAATGGACCCAGCAAACGTGACTATCACCGATTCCGTCGGAACCTTAGTCCTGTCAACTATCCGTCCACACCGATAAACAGAAATAGCACCTGCCGGAGAAAATAAGTCGAGTACCTCTGGTGGTGGTCAAGGTAACATCAACTCCGCGGACAATTCCTTTAACGCAGGCCAAGTGGGGGGGAATGAAAGCGCTCACCGGACAAGATGCGAATGCTGAGCACTTAAGGAGGTCCTGAACACAGGACTGGTCTGAGGAAAAACAGACGATACCTCCTCTGCCAAACTGGCGGACTTCCGTGATGTTCTGGTAATGGGCTGTCACCGTGCGAAGTTCCGCCTGAATCGTTTTCGGATTCTTCATCCGGATGATGCCATCGGTAGTCGGGACTAGGGCCACTGGGACTGATGTGATGCCGTTGCGCAAAAATATGTCCACAGGTAAATCTGTCAGAGATGGATGGCGCCTACGGTGTTCTTTCTCTCTTTCATTCCGTTTCCTCCGCGTCCACGAAGACTCATCAGTCCTCCCGACGTGGGCTGCGTAAAAACCGCCCTTCCCTTAACCGAATCACGATCACCATCGTCGGGAGCTGATTTATTCCTAACATGGGTGGCGATGCAGGCTTGTTGGTGAGAAACAAGCACCTGCGACGTGAGAAACAAGCACCTACCTCTACACTACGGGCGGCTCCTGCCGAACCTTTTGAACCTACATTTGTAATTGAAAGTGCTTGCGTAACATAAATTGCGCTGTGTGATAGCAATATCATTGCAGTACGTATGTTCTGCTACCATTCGGCATACTTTTGAGCAATTTTGCTCAATCTGGTAGTCTTAGAAGGAACGAGGCTTTTGATAGCACATCGACGCAGCCAGAAACTAGCCGCGCCTTTGCCTTGGAAACACCGACATCACAGCTGGGGCAATACGTGGCTTTGCCACGCTTCCCTGCGGCATCAGCTGATGTGACTTAAATTGCGAAGCCCACCATGACCATGTGCCGATTCAGTAGCAACGGAAGAAGCCATCGCCAAGCCGGGCTCATCAACAGAACCTGCCGTGTCTAGCTACCTCACCAGCAGGCGGGACGTACGGCAAAATCGCGCATACGCAGGCCTACAGGTGGTTCGTCTTCTCTCTTTCATTCCGTTTCCTCCGCGTCCACGAAGTCTGATCAGTCCTCCCGACGTGGGCTGCGTAAAATACCGTCCTCCCTTAACCGAACTCACGATCACCATCGTCGGGAGCTGATTTATTCCTAACATGGGTGGCGATGCAGGCTTGTTGGTTGTTCATTGTAGTGTAAGTTGAGCGTGTAAAAGGGACAAGGACACAAAGAAGAGACGTACACTCACTGGCGCTAAGGATCTTCTCCCCCGCACATTGGACAGTGAACAATCTTATCACGTAAACTTAGGCAGCACAGGCACACCTCAAAGGGCAGTATGTTTTTCCTCCTTTTCAATTTGTCCATGCAACCTCTAGCTTTCGCTCCAAAGAAGATTCCTAACCTCCGATTCGCGCTTCATGCATACAATATTAGGCTGTGATGTGAGAAGTTCCGTTGGACATATCCAAGATACCCTCCATGAAGTATTTGACAAGGTCGAATACGTATGTCACGACCCAATCGCAGGCGTTCCCCCATCGAATTACAGCTTCTCCTTCTGCATCCCACGAGACACTTCAATATTCGCCCCCGACATTCATAATGGTTGTAGGACACCCTTTATCCCCAGCGGACAGTATGTGGGTCCTTGAATTACATCTCTAGTGAAACCGAGCATATAAACATACTGGCAAACTCTACAATTATCCGTTGATAATCGTTCGCCTCACCGGGAAGAGAAAGAGAGAGTGTCTCCTATGTAGACTCCGCAGCCTGCATTTCTCACCATCGTTACGCTTATAGCGGTCATAAACAACCGCGGCAAAACTATTTGTTCAGCATGAATCAGGAATACTTCGGCGAGCGATGCAGGAAGAGGCGGCCAGCCATCCACAGCAGTGGCGTAGGCAGGCATGGGCTGACAGGGCTGAAGCCCCCCCGAAATTTTTCGAGCCGGCGCCGGCTGGCTATGCTGACTCGTCACGATGAAAAAAGGCGCATATCCTTGGAACGTGTGGCTACGGGAATTCACCTCTCAACGACCGCCTGACGTCTAGGGGCTTGAAAGAAGGAAGAACGCGGCTTGTTCAACGGAGCAAAGGTGATTAACTCGCCACGCTATAGCAGGGAAAGTCACGTCTTTTTCTGCAGTTAAGCAACGGCGGCAAACGAAAGACGCCTGTCATTGATCGGTTTTATGATAAGGCCTTAAAGACGTAGATCTTCGGAAAGGAAATTCGGTTTGGACTTCACGCGGTAAGTGTCTCTCGACTGAGGAGACTTAGGAGATGATATATTCTTGATGGCACGGAAAGATAGAATGGTGGAGGAGGGTGCACGGTAACTGTCTCTCCGGAGAGGACACCGCAACCGGTACACTCAAAGGGAAGGGGGTAAGAAAGAACAGGAAGGAGAAAGAAAGTTCAAAGCACAAGGAGGAGCCTTAGCCGAAGCAGTCACAGGAAAAGGGGAGTGAACGAAGAGAGTGGAAAGGAGAGGCCACTTTAACGAGACTGGAGATCACTGGCGGCAACGAGTGCCAGGTGTGACTAAATCACTCCCAGTGAGAGAAACCAGTGGGTGCTCGGCGGCAGTGGGGAACACAAAACGGCCTGAAGGGGAGCCGGCGATCTTCACCCCCAGCAGCACAACGACGGCGTCAGACACACCTTCGCAATGTAGTACCACTCATGCAATGCAGTACTTTTGTCCTATGTGACAAAAGGAAGCGGTCAGGCTGCGTATCCGTCTACGTGTGCAGTTTGCTGGAGGAAGGTCGTTTGCGGGCGAAAGCTATCAAGCTAGCGAACGAACTTCAAAGCAAAGTATGCCGCTGTTCCTTGTATCACACGACTTTTCTTCCACGGCTGCGACTGGGAACACTCATGGTATGCGTTGTATGCAGTAGCCGGGCTTCTTTCTCTTTTTCCTGTTGCAGCTGGGGGGCCAGCGACGCCGTACTTCGTGCGGTTTCTGCGCTCCCGCAGGGAACATATCTACAGTATCTCCGCTGTGTCATTTTGAGCAGTGTCCCTAATGGGTTGGATAGTTGTTTCTTTGAAGCCTCATGGATGGCCTAATGTAGTTTCTTCTTCGTCATCTTTGTTGATCCCTTCGATATGCTCACAACGAGCGCGCCCGGCATGTCCCCTTCAGGAGGCTGTGCTGCAGTGAGAGGAACTTTCTACGAACCTCGCGATTGGACAGCATTGTTTGGCAGTGTTATCCACAACTTAAAAACGGGCAATGGCGAGTCGAAAAAAAGCTGTGCTGTGGTTCGCCGAGCGCGTTCTCGGCTTTATCCTCACCGTCAGCGTTCCTTACGACAACCACGACCACTGCTACACGGTCACCAGCCCCGCTACGAGCAGACGGAGGTCGCGACACTCTTTGAAGACCCGATGGTCATCTGCGGATCGTCGCTTTCACGAAAATATGTCCCAAGGGCAGAAGCGACTCTCCGACTTCTGGGCAAGCTCATCTTCGAAACGCCAACATATGAGCGAGACCTCGAGCGGTAAGTCATGTCTTTCAACTTGCATCGTTGCATGTTAACTGATGTAATCGATATAGTCACCTTGCAATGGCGCTAAGTTGGCCTGTATGGATGATATCTGAATTATCTGAAAATGTTTAAATAATGCCTTTTAAATGTTTGCGTAGTTCATGGTTATTGCCAGGAAATTTATCGTTAATTTCATTTCTTGAGTAGCAAGTTGCGCTTGTTAGCCATAATAGCCGAAGCCGCTACTGTCGCCGAGATGATCAATCAGACTCAGTCAATGGTTTATTGTATAATGCGCAAAGAAAATGAATACGAAACTATTTGAATTGATACCATTTTTAGCTTGTATCAGATCAACTTCCAAAAGAGCATTGACAGTCCGCCGCTGGCCTCTTAATATTGTACAGTTGAATAAAAGAAGTGAGGCAGAGAACGGTGCATTTGCAAGCAAGCACTTGAATAAGTTGATCGAGGTGCTCTACTGTAAATAAAAAAAAGCGTCTTCATGGATGATGAATGTTTCCTGCAACTTTTGTTTCAATGCGCATATCATTCCGGGTTATATCATCGAAATACACGAGCGATCGTTCATCATATACGTCGCTACAATTGGGGAGGGGGGGATTTATACTGCCATTATTTGGTTGCCTGGGGCGCAGACGCGGGGAATGTAGATATGGTATTAGGAAAGGAGAAATATGTGTGCACTATCTTGTGTTTTAAGCAGGTGTACGTCTAGTTGCCTGCAGTTGCAAACGAAATCGTATGATTACTTGTACGACGGATAAAAAATACGTTCATAGAGCTCGTTTTTGTGACCACAGTAAGGCAGTAAAAAATATTATGTGCACTATTCTGCTAGAGTAACCTTAGTGTCAACGAAATTAAAAAAAAAAAGAAGAGTACGAGGCCTGAGGTAAGTAACGGTAAACATATTGCCCCTAGCGCCAGCAAAGATGCAAGAACTATAGTCAAGTTTTTTATGAACACTGTTGATTTGCTGTTTCCAATGTAGATGCCAGTCTAAATTGACCCTTGGGTGTCAACTCACCCTCTGTACTCTTTCGCAAAGTTGACATCTTTTTTGACATTTTAACCTCATGGAATGAACGCGAGGTGTCGTGGGAGACATAATGTGACTCGATATTCGTGCGACTAATAGCACTCATCCTGACATTACATAGTTTACTTTCGGCAGATTCCGAATTACAACCAAAAGCTCTCGCCTTCTTGAGAATGCTTTTGTGCTCTAAGCGCGTTCACGCCTGCACACTCCATCCGACGTGAACGAGCACCACGAAAGCTTCTCAAAATTTTGCGGGGGGCGAGCCGTCTCGCAGCGAGTTCAGCGATTAACAGAGAGGGGCAGAAGCGAAAGAAAGGAAAGGCGGGGACGGCCGTTGAACGGGATGAATAGCGGGACCAAGTTCACACGCTCAGAGCAGGAAGGCAATCTGTGGACGAGAAGTCTTGGTTCGGAGATATGCTTTCGGGAAAGCCAACTTTTGCAGGAAAGTCAATTTTTGCAAATGGTCAAATGGCGGACTGCATGACACAAGATAACTAAAAAAAAGTTCCTGCGCGTTTCAGGCAATGTCTTAGGATTTTAAATTTACTTTGATCTTGATGTGGTAAACCATACCGAAGGCTTTCATAGTGTCTCAAAAAAATATGGACTTCGTTGCCCAGCTTTTAAAATGCGCCGATAATTGTTTGCGGAAAGGTCGATGTCGGTGCTTACAGATTTGCCAGAGGCAAAGCTATATCGCTGGGGCCGTAGTATGATGTTATTCAGGACGAATGCATTTAACTGTATCGAAATAAGTATTTCGAAAAAGGTGTTAATAGTACACAGGACTGATACAGCTGTGTAGCTGTATGTAACCCGAGATGTACTGAGGCTATATACTTGGAATCAAATCCTAGACGAGTCTTCGCTTTTCATGCAGACGTACTGATTTATTTTGATTGTTGTTAGAATAAGCTCCCATAGTGTAGTAGATATATAAGTGCTGGTGAGAAAACCGTAAATACTAAATACATAAAATGATACAATGTTCAGGAGGGTTTTCCACAGTTTATCAGGATGGCGTAGACATCAATGCATAAATGGACTCACAAAAGGCACCTTAGCGACAGTTTGGTATTGCGGAAGTTTTACGCAGCATCGCGGCATCGTTACAAGTTATATTAAAATTATCATTGCGCCATTAGTGTGCGCAAGTGAAGGACCTTTGTATTAACGGTGAGGAAACGAATGCGTCTCTGGTAGATTTTTTATCAGCTCTTTTTCTTTGCCACCTGGGAAAGTATTGTCTCCACGAGATTGTATTGTATTCGCGCTCAGTCGGCCGGGACAAATGAATGTCGAAGTTAGAGCATACTACAGACCATGGGCCCTTTGATGAGCCCCAATGCTCCTTCAAAAATAAGATATGTATTGCTTTTCAATTGTTCATACCATGCTATAAACTCGTCTTTGCGTTAATCTATTATATTTTCGCTAATTTTACATTTAAATGTGACACACAGTGGTGAATTTTGCAATGATTTAATGATCTACTTATGCAGGAACGCGTCCTAGACCCACCGGAATGTCAGCCCCAAACAAGCACACGATGATATTCGCCTTCAGGAAGACCAAGGACCTTCTCAGGGTAACTGTTATGTTGATTCTTATGAAAGAAGAGTGGGACACTTAAAAAAGAAAAAAAATCCTAGGACTATCACTTAAGAGGCGTAAAGGTGAAAGCCAGTGGCTTTGGTTATCGAATGTCAAGTGGGTAATTTCGCACTGGCTGTAAAGATTCACATGGCTCATAGCCGCGTATCCCAGCCTGCCTATCCAGTGCGGCAATGAGCCAGCTTGTTGATTGAGCGCTTCCAGCCACCCCTGACTTCCACCACCTGGTCGGGCACCTTGTGTTCTGAGCCGTGGCAGTGGTGAGGGAAGTTTTCAGGGCATTAATGTTTAACAGGTTTTGTATTTTCTGTACCGCATTTCTTGTACCATATAGAGTTTTCCGCAACATTGTTCTTCATTTTTTCTTTACGGTAACGTCCGCAACTCCGCATAATACATATAAGGTCTTCGCCTAAATAATGGAACTCTTTCAGAACACCAAGGGACAGAGTGCAGCAGACTCGACATTGGCCTGTACCAAAATGTCAACCAAATTGACAATGTCCTAAAGCACCAGCTCCTCACGTCCCCCTGGCGGCCTGGTAGAAGCTATGAGTTCAAGTGCGTCAAGGACTTAAAGCAGAAGCGGAAATTTCAGCTGGCGTGGCTTGACAAATACCCATGGCTGAGTTATTCCGCGCTGTGTGAGGGCTCATTCTGCCGCGTTTGTGCACTCTTTTGCCGCCCTGAAGTTGGCAAAGGGCATCATGCGTCCACCGGCGCACTCGTGTCTAGAGCTTGCCGAGATTGGAAGCACGCACTGGAACTTTTCGATTCACATCAGAACACGGTGTACCATCGGGAAAGCCAATCGGCGGCTGATCATTTTATAAAGGCCTTCTCGAGTGGTGCGCTTACTGTAGTTGAACAGCTTGATAGCAGCAGAAAGCTCCAGATAAAAGAAAACAGAAAGAGACTGGCCCCTATAGTCGACACAATAATATTTTGCGGAAGACAAGGGCTGTCTCTTCGTGGTCATAATGACAGCGCGCCACTAGATCTCGACAGTGCTCCAACAGAGAATGAAGGCAACTTCAGAGCACTACTACGCATGCGGAGTAGTTGCGGAGACAGCTACCTTAAAGAACATATACAGAACTGCTCCGGCAATGCGTCATATTTAAGTCCTACAGTTCAAAATGAGATTGTTGAAGTCTGCGGCACCCTCATTCGAGAGAATCTCGTGTCAAAAATTAACAACGCGGGCTGTTTTTCTGTTCTCGCGGATGAGACCACAGATGTTGCTGGCATTGAACAGCTCACCATATGTGCTCGCTACTTGGACAAGGAAGCAACCAGGTTGACGAAGTTTTTTTGGGTTTTGTTCCTGTAGATGACCAAAGTGGCCGGAATATCGCACGGGAGATTGTGAAGTTTTTAGTGAACGTTGGGATTGATATGGAGAACCTTCGAGGGCAAGGGTACGATGGCGCAAGTGCGATGGCTGGAAAAGCAAATGGCGTGCAAGCAGCGATTCGCGAGAAATACCCAACTGCTTTGTATACGCACTGTGCCAGCCACTGTTTAAACTTAGTGCTTTGTGCTGCTTGTTCTGTAGCTGATATTAGGCACTGCTTCGGAACAGTCAAGGAGACTGCGAAATTCTTTCGCAAATCGGCAAGCCGATCAAACGTGCTGCGTGCAAAGATCGCTGACGTGCGATCCGAGTCAAGGCGCAAGCAGTGTTGTACACGTTCCTCCAAAACAGGAACGGAAACTCGTTCCTCGTTCCTTCACATATTGTAACGAGTTCCCGTTACAAGTTCCTTGTATAGAAAAGGAACGCGTTCCAGTTACATTTCGAAAATTGGAACGTGTCGTTACATTAATGTTACGTTTGATTTCTAAAATTGAAAATTAATTCTGTGGCAAATAAAGTGAAGATATTAAATCACGTATCGACATATGTATATTTCCAGAATTTAAACGCCACCGGGGGCATATTATCTCGAGACAGAGAAATATCGAAAGAAACGCTCCTGGGCATATATTTTCAAGGAGCATGGAACATACTACGAACAACTCCACCGCCACTTTGGCGCTAGTCCGTTACAAGTTCCACACATATGGCACTTTCCACTTCAGTCTTCACATGAGTAGCCAGCATACTGCGCCGCTGATGTGCAAATAGGCAGTTACTCACATGCACCAATTCATGTAACAGCGGTGCATCTGACGCTGAAAGCTAGTATTGACATTTTGATTTAGGATAGCAATAAATGTTTGTGCCTGACCCATGGCATTGGGCGCAAATACTCGAACAAGATACCACGATGTCGTCAGCATTCCCTGTCCTAAACAATTTTGCTAAATATTGTTTAGGACAGGGAATGCTGACGACTAAATTGGTAGCCCTTGTACCATTTTAATAAACTAATCGGCAGATCTGGATATATTGCTTTTACTTACTTCTCATCGCTTTAAAGTATTGTGATATACTGTACATTTGTTGTTAATTATAGCTGCGTTGATGTATGTCCGTGTGAGGAATTTTTTTATTTCTATCTTGTGCGTTTACCGCCGAATTAAACAACGCGGGACTGTTTTCTTTTCTTCGTGGCATTAGGAATAAGTATTATTTGCCTGTTCAGTATGGAGGCACACGACATTAAGGCAAGGGTGAAATGCTGTTGTGGTGCAGGAAATAAATACGAAAATAAATAGCCTTACATGCATAATTGACGGGACGCCAACGGAAAATGACCCACACCACACAAGCATAATTGACACGATATTGGTATACAGCAAATGAGGCTGTGCAGTAAAGTGGACGGGGTGCTGTGCGTTAAAATGTTTGGTTATTCTAACTCTTGGTCGCGTAGTAATGATAGCAATGAAACCATAGATTTATTCGAAACAAACTGGGGATCACCGACCATAATTAACCAGGTCCGGGTTAGAGCGATGTTATCTTCGCTCAACATTACAAACACGCACGCACGCACGTAAGCATGTTCAGCACACGTTCGCGTGAGCACGTGCATGGGAAGCCTTTCGTTTCTGCCGAGGGCATAGGGCTGTTGACGCTAGACTAAGCCGCGGCCCGTTCAGTTCAACTAAAATACTTTGAAGAGATTGACGTACAGAGTGTCTTACAAATATGGACTACCATGGCCGTAACCGCGTTCTCAGAACCAATGCGGGGAGAGGCGATATAGTAAAGCACACCTTGACAGTGTTTTAGTTCTGAGGGAGCCCTGTCGGCGGGATCATATGTCACGAAAGGAACTTTACTGTTGCATGCATTTCCTCCCGCGTTGCCGCGCATCCATACAGGGCTGGTTCACGGCCGGAAACTATTTGTCCAGCGGCCATAGTAAGCGGCCACCATCAAGGAGTAGAGGGATACCCTGACGTCGTGCAGCCGCAGCGAAGAAGGGGAAGCATAACCCTCGTCGAATAATCGAAACCGCAGTAGGATGGTGTTTTCGTGCGTGATTTTCTGTGAGCGAGCGGTAGTGGCGGCAGGAAAACAGGGACTTCAGGGAGGGCTTGTTGTAGCCCAGCCTATCCGCCCTGCATGATGTGCTGCGTATGTGCGATCATCGTGGAGTGGAACGTGTATAGAAGGAACGCCGTTCCCTTTGCCGTTCCTTCGTAATGTAACGCGTTCCCGTTACAGTTCCACCAATCCTAAATGGAACGATGGCGTTCCTTCGTCCTCCCAAAAGGAACTCGTTCCAGGAACGTCGTTCCTTGGAACGTCGTTCCGTACAACACTGGGCGCAAGCGACTTCTCGGCTTGTGTGAGACTCGTTGGGTGGAAAAGCATGACGCGCTTCTTTCTTTTGTTTCTCTTTTTGACTGTGTCATTGCGGCGCGGGTTGAAATTGAATTAAATGGAGTTCCGAGAATGCAGCCCAGGCGCAATATGATATCTGCCCTGCTATCACCATCCGTCATTGTGGGCCTCCATGTCGCAGAGCACGTCCTGGCAGTGACCCTGCCTTTATCGAGACAACTTCAGGCACAAAATTCGGACATGTGTACGGCGATTGGTCACATAGATGTTGTGCAACGCACAATTGAGCAATACCGAACAAACGCCGAGGCGTGCTTTGGGGAAGTATTCTCCAAGCTCAAGAGTGTGAGAGCGCCACAACGTTGAAATAGCAAAGCAAGGATTAGGAGCCTCCCAAACATCGCGGAAATGATCACGCAGAAAGTGCAGAGGAATATTTCCGCAGATCCGTGTATATACCTTCATCGATTTTATACTTTCTCAGCTAAAGCAGCGATTTGAGAATCACAGGCGGTTGATAGAAAGTTTCGGTGCATTGATTCCCGCAGCAGTTCCTCCATCACATGATGCCCGCCTAAGGCAAGCGAAGGAACTAATTCTTGCGTTCTCTAACGATGTGGATGAAATTGCTGCTCTCGGTGAATTTAGGCTCTGGTGGACTAAGTGGGAGTCAACAGGACCAAGCTTGCGTCCTAGCACTGGGCTCGACGCCCTTCCTCACTGTGACAGCACATTTTACCCCAATATTTATAAGTTGCTGCAAATATTGGTAACACTCCCTCTAACCACCGCCACAGCAGAAAGATCGTTCTCCAGTTTGAGGAGACTAAAACCTACTTGCGCTCAACAATGTCCGAGGAGCGGCTGGTTGGCCTAGCCCTCCTCTACTGTCACAGGGATATAAACATAAATCATTCTCATGTCATCGACCGTTTCGCGAAGCTTCCCCGCCGTTGGGGTTTGTTCTCTAGCTTTTCTCTAAAGATTGCATGCGGCTCTGTAAATGCTTTAAAACCTACTGTCAGATTTCTTCCCATCGCTCATATTCATAGGCCATTTTTCTTCCAACACCTCCTGAGACCTAACGAAAACCACATTCCTTAAGTTGGAGATGTTTTTAACTATCGTGTAGCGCTATTATTTCTCAATTAGTAACTAAACAAGTTGGTTACGACTTCACCGGTTCTGATCTACTTCTTAATCCTATTAGCACAAGGTTGCAGCCCGACAAAACCTTCTGTTACCCATATATCATACTAATTACGGTAAAATGTTATCCTCCTTTTGTGCAGCAGCACTTTGGAATAGTCTAGCATATGCCAAAAATTGTCTTCCACTTCATACTTATCTTAACTCCAGCTAAGAAGTTATTCGCTTACTTATTGCATTGAAATTTGGATAACATTATTTGCTCACTTGTAGCCATGTATTTTGCTACGTCTGCGTATATTATCATTCGCTTTTTTACGTGTGTCCGGTTTCCTGATTATTTTTACTCCTCTGTATTCCGCCTTTTGTGTAACGATTAATCAAGGCCCTGGTGCAGTGCTATGTGACCCTTGTATGTTTGTTATTTCTTGTACTGCATTGCATTGTCCGAAACAATAATAAGTTATTGAAACCGCTGAAACTGTAAAAGCCGCTAATCTCGTTTCATTGTGTTGTTACATATTCTGTTGGCTTCCTTATTTTAGATTCCACGTTTTGGATACTGTGCCATAAATGCAAGTGCCTCCTTTTATACGTTAGTACTCCATCACTCCCATGTTACTGTTTATGAAAACTGTTAGCATTTCATCAGTCACTGTGAACTATACGCGGTTGGGGTTCTTGTTTCTGGCCAGGTGGCGAATTATGAAAAGCGCAGAGCGACGCTGCTGCGTTGTACCAACCCGTTTCCAAAAAGGAAACGCCTCAGCTACTCAAAGGAGAGACGTGGTACAGACTTTTAAGTCAAGACTTTTACGTCGTCTACCCTTTGTTGTTCTGACGGAAACATACATATGTTTTCTGTATATGTTGAACTCAAAAGCAACATAAATTATTGCTTCAGGTACTTCCGCGTTCGCGAGATCACCATTGTTAGTTCTAAATCAAGCGACGGAGTCAGTGCTCCTTGGAGCGCCTTTTGATGCTCGCCGTTTTCAGACAATGTTAAAAAAGTTCGCAGCGTCCTTCAAGAAGAAACCTGTGCTACATGTGGTGCATGCAGAGTTTTGATCCTAACTGTGCTGAATGGCCTCGACTGGACTTATAATCAATGCTGACGTACGGACCCAAATGTTTGTATGTGCGAAGTATTTGTTATGTGATTTACTGCGTTTCAATAAAAACAAAGCATTAAAAAATATGGTCTTTCACTCTATGGTGTTTCCTTGTGGTTAACATAGAGCTCATCATAATCCACACGTTGCCCTGCAGTAAGCAACCACATGGAAATATAGTCGAGCAATGTAATGCCTCTGCCTGCACAAGGAGTCTGTGTGAGCACCATGCACGCCAATTTTCTCTGCGCGGAGTTCCACTTGCTTCCAGTTTTCACCTACACACCTGACCTGACATCACAGAACGGCAGTAAACAATGCCAAATCATAAGAGCGACCTGGCAGGTCCTCCAAGACCACCCAATGGTCGTATGCAATCTTCAAGCCCCTCCTACCCCGCCGCGCCCCCCAAAATAAAAAAATTACAGCATATCCACGGAGTGAATGATGATGAGTGGGCGAAGCTCGGGATGTTCATCGTAGATCCTGCCGAGTTCCGGATTAATTTAGTTAACGCGCACGCTACGAACCATTATGGTTCAACTATGCACAAGTGAAATCTCCCACCGGCACTTCATTCCAAGTCAAGTTCCAGTGCCTATATATATATATATATATGGGTTGCCGGTGAACGCTTCTCCAACGCGAGCAGTCGGTATTTTTCTCAATCAAGAAACTTGGTAGGAGACGCTGCCTGCGCCAACGTTGTCACTCGCGGTGAGGGCGCGTTCTCCTTTTTTGCGAGCTGGTAGAGCGTTCATCAACGCGCGCCTTTCGCTCTCTCTCTCTCTCTGTCTCTCTCTCACAAGATAGAGAGGCACGAGCGCGTGCGTGTCTCCCGGCAGGCACGCGCCGGTGGCTACCTACTACATACAGCGGGGACGCACGACGCACGCCTTAAGGAGCTGGGCCTCTAAAGAAACAAAAAAGCTACGCGCTTGAACGGCCGTATACACTGACTCTTCAAGCCCCCCCCCCCGAAAAAAAATCCTGGCTACGCGCCTGCACCTGAGCTAACTCTTTCACAACGCATAGCGTAAGCTGCTTTTGCACTTAAAAATAACATGCGAGATTGTAATCAAACTTCCATTTGTCAGGATAACTAGTATAATTGAGAGAGCCCGCAAGCACTGTTCTAGTGGGCACTTCTAACGTCTTTCCAGACTTTCACCTTCACGTATACTCTCTTTTTTCTGCAGTTCAAACTAACAGATGACACACTTCTTTGATACGGCCGCCTTGCACAAAGATTCAAAGACCAGCACTCACACCAAAAGGGTCCGAGCTGACCCCGAAACGTTCGGTTTTTGTGTTTCAGGTAAAATAAAAAGAAATGAAGCAGGGGCCTACGCTGGTGTCATCTCGTTTCAACACTAACATTATATTGCTTAACCAGACAGATTTGTGGCAGCTGTTAACGTAAAACAGCAACAATAGCTCATCTTGCTACCAGCACGGAGCAGTGAATTGCTATCGCACATAAGCTGGTACAATCTTATAATGAGTTAATTGCGCTTTCATATTTCTCTAATTCCCGCAGATTCCCTTTTCATAACAATCTGCTACATAAAACCCTTGTGAATATTATGTTTAAAGCTTTGTGCAGGCTCATTTTTTCCCGAGCATTTGCTTGTGGCTCGCACGCTCATAAAATACACGGCTAGCTGCTTTCCTTGTGTGTGCGCGTAAGTATGAACACATGCGTGTAGCCGTCAAGCGTGGCAAGCACACTTGTTTCGAAGATGTCAAATAATTCTGCCTTCTCAAAGTTTGACCAGGCGGAATTATAGTGATAGCAGCAGTAGCAGTAATACTGCATGTGAAGAAAAAGAAAAAAAACGCGCATCGAAGACTTCGCGGATGTCAGTTTTACTCAGCAATGGTAAAAGCAAGGTCGTTCAAAACGACCTTCCAAACCGTGCCGAAGGCACGCCACGCTGGCACATGCTGCGTGAACAAATTCCTGAACCAGTACTACTAGTTTGCAAGGAGGAGCAAGCCCGGCAGTCCCCCCCCCCCCCTTCCTCCGATGCGGTTCCTCGAATATCCATTGAAGTTTGAAGTTTGAAGTTTCAAGTTTATTTCAGGCAAAAGCAAAAAAAAAAAAGAAGAAAGGTACAATTTGCCTAGGGGACCAGCGAAAAGGCATAAAAGCCTGACAAAGCGCCTGCCCCTCTAAACCCAAACCCCACCAAAGTGACACAGTGCGCAGTGTAAACTAAAGAGTCGAGAATAAATTAGGCATAAATGAGTTTCTACACGCAAAACATGTGTGTACAGGAAACATAAATGAGCGAAAATTTGCTCAGGCAATGAAATCAATAAAGCCTGTATGTTTCTGACAAATGAAACAGACGTAGAGGACATAAACAAACGCTAATGTAAGACATGTAAAGTACTTAAGAAACTTGAAATTTCACTACACAAGGTTTCAAAAATCAAAATCGAAAGGCAACAACATCAGTAAGCAAACATGTGTGACCAATAAATTAAAACAGTTTAGATAACATAGCCAAACGTTGATGTGATTTACACAAAAAAATACTTCAGCGAATGTGATACAAAGATGATGACGGTGATTATGTTTGTGTAGATAGGAAGTGTTCCTGTATCTTCTTTTTAAAAATGCCATATGAGACTGTATTTTCAATTAGAGATGCTACAATCGGTTGTTCGTTCAGGAAATGCGGAATTTGATACAATAGTTTTGTGTGCCGTAATTCGTACGTGGTTTCTCATATGTATACACCCTATGCCGTAGGTTGTGACTGTGATCTCTCGGGAGATGCCTCTGATAAAACCCTGAGCGATCAGTTCGTACCTGTTTATAAATAAGCATTGCCAATTTTGTTTCATGACGTTGGTTACCGTAAGTATATTATGTTCCTTAAAGAGAGGCGCGGTATGATGCCTGAATGAAACCCCTGAAATTAGTCGTATAGCTTTTTTTTGCAAGATAAGAATTTTATCAGTGTTTGCTTTAGTCGTATTCCCCCATACAAGAAGACAATAATGGAGATGTGAGTGAACAATGGAGTAATATATTTTTTTTTTAACCACAGAGGGAGGAGTTGTCGCAATTTGCAGATTATGCCCGTGGATCTGGAAATTTTGGTACGAACGTGGTTAGTGTGTAAGGACCAATCTAAGTGTTCTTGAAAGAGTATTCCAAGAAATTTATGCGCTGTGACACGTTCAATTTTCTGCCCTTCAAATGTTATGTAGGCTCGCTTGCGATAGCCTTATTGCGTGGGCGGAATAAAACATATTTTGTTTTTTTGGTATTTAGTTCTAATCTATTGCACTTAAGCCAGTCAGATAGATGTGTTAGCCACAGGTTTGCTTGTTGTTCAAGGTGATTGAGCGAATTACCGGCGAAGAATATATTGGTGTCGTCCGCGTAGAGAACAACATCGGGTGTTAGCGGTATGTTAGGTAGATCATTGATGTGAATCAAGAAAAGCAGAGGCCCTAAGATTGATCCTTGTGGAACGCCACAAATGATTCCTACGTTAGATTTAGTGTCGCCGAGACTGGTGTACTGTTGCCGATTACTTAGATAGCTTTTATAAGTTCTAAAGCCTTTCCTCTAATTCCATATGAAGGGAGTTTCCGTAATAAAATATGGTGCTTAACCGAATCGAACGCTTTCTTGAAGTCGAGAAAAATTCCTATGGTAAGTAACTTATGTTCAAATTGTCAAGTATTTTTTCTTTAATATCCAGTAGCGCTGTTTCAGTACATTTTTTCTTTTGGAAGCCATACTGTTGTTGTATTATCACATTTTCTTGCAATAAGTAATTTGAAAGTCGTAGGTTGATAACTTGCTCAAAAACTTTAGAGAATATAGGTAATAATGAGATAGGCCTATAGTTATTAAGGTCATTTTATTACCGCCTTTAAAGATGACAGATACTTTCGCGATCTTTAGCTCATCAGGAAAAATACCTGAACTAAGAATTGTGTTAGCGATATGTGAAAGCGGCTTACTTATGGTATGGGCAACTGCTTTAATAGGCTGGGGTTTTAAGTCATCCACGCCACATGCACAATTATTTTTTAATTTTTGCAACAGTTTGTATATTTCTAACGTTTGTATATTGTGCCAAAGCTCTCCGTCCGCTTTGGCGCACAGCGAGGAAGGGGTGTTGAGAGAGGAGAACGGCGTGCACGTTCTGTGTCACCGGTCTGGCAGTTTTGCGTGGACATGCCGTGTGTCCGGAAACGTTGCCGCGACGACGTGAGCGATGAAGACGACGCACCTTGCCCGCCACGGAACCGGCGTCCAGGTGCCCGTCGCCTAGGCCTTTGGCATCGAGGGAGCCTCTGCAGGCTGCAGACTTCCTCCGCGATGCCCCGCTACGCCGCCGGCTCCTAAGTCCCAAAAGAAGGTGAAGAAGAACCAGAAGCGCAGGCGTGCCCCGGCCCCTGCTGTGCCATTGCCGGACACCTCCGCAGCACCTCCGGCCGTCCCTGCGGCACCGGCGACCGTCCAACAGCCTGACAACACAGCCGCTGCACCGACGTACCTGCCCGCGGTTGCCGAGGAGGGGGACTTCATCGAGGTCCTCTCGAAGACTGCCCGACGCCGCGCCAAAGCCGCGGTGACGATCCCGAAGGACGCGGCGGTTGTAGGGACTGCCCTGTTCCGACCCTCCGCACCCGGAGGCTCCTTTAAGCAGGCGTCACGACTGGCGCTTGCTGCCGCCCTCTCGGAATGGGAGGGAGTCTCCGCGGTGCGGGTAAACACCCGCCGCAACATCGTCGCGGCTGACGTGCGAACGGCGGCCTGCCTGCAAGAGCTATTGGCCGTCACTGAGCTGAGGGGCATCCCGGTGGCTGCGCGAGTCCCGGCGGACAAGACCACGAGCACCGGATTCCTCCACGGCATCCGTGACGACATCACGGATGCGGAGCTCCTGCGAGCGGTGAGATCTCCTGTGCCCGTCGTCTCGGCGAAGCGGGAGGCCTCCAGGGTCACCCTGCGCTTCGACGGGCCCGTTCCACCGGAGGCAGTCACCATTTACTGCCTCTCCTTTAAGGTGAGAGCGGCACGTCCACGCCCGATGCAGTGCCGGAAGTGCGGGCGTTTCGGGCATGTCGGGGAGACGTGCCCCCGACCGGGGAGCTGTGTCCGCTGCGGCCGACAACACGTGGTCACGGCTACCTGCCAGCAGAAGCCCCGCTGCGTCAACTGCGGTGGAGCCCATCCTGCAGATAACCCCTCCTGCCCCCGTTGGCAGGAGGAACGGCGGGTAGCCACCATCATGGCCTCGTCAACAACGGACCTGTCGAGGCGGGTGGTGAGGGCAGCCGTACGTGAGGAAAGCCAGCGGACTCACTCGTATGCGGCTGCCCTCAGGAGTGCTCCCGCACCACCAGCCCCACGCACTAGTGATCAGCCCCCGGCCCGCCGTAGCCTGCCGCCTCCTGCAGTCCTCCCTGGTCGTGCTGCTGCGCCCCTCCCGGCTCCTGCCCCGGTGCCCTCAGCTAATCAGCGCCCGGGGGTCACAGCTCCTCCTGCTGTAACCAAGGACCTGGCAGCTGCCACCTCCGTTCCTCAGCCAGCCGCCAACGTCACTCCAGCGCCGGGACCGGCAGCTCCACCCCTGGTGTCCTGCCCGCTGCTTCCTCGGCCCTACCTGGAATGGACCAGCTGGTGGCATCACTCCTGATGACCGTCCAGGTCGCCGGTGCCATGCTACCCGCTGAGCACCCCGCACGAGCCCTCCTCCTGCAGGCGGGGGCACTGCTGCAGTCGCCCACCCACCATGGCTAGTCCTTCAGCGAGGACGAGTCGTCGCCGCCGCCCGAGCATTCTCCAATGGAATGTCAATTCGCTGAGGCGGCGGAGAGACGACCTGGCTCAGCACCTCCTGCAGAGCGACTACGACGTCCTCGCACTCCAGGAGGTGTACGTCCAGGCTGAGGACCTTCGTCTGCCAGGATACGTGGGCTACAGCAGCCGGACAGGGTGCACCTCGGCGACCTGCGCTGCTGCCCCCTGCCTGGACGAAAACCACCAGCAAGGCCTGCCCGCTGCGCCGTCTACGTGAAGCGGGAACTCCAGCACGCCGAGGTGTCCGTGGCCGACCTGGTCGGTGGCCCCTTCGAGTGCTGTGCCGTCCGTGTGCGCATGGAGGGGGGAGACACCACCGTGGCCAGCGTCTATATCCGGCCACGCCAGCCTTGGGACCCCAGGTGCCTCAGGCAGATCTCGCACCGCCTGGGGAAAGAGTTCCTGCTTTGCGGCGACTTCAATGCTCACCACACAGCCTGGGGCAGTCGCCGGTCCTGCCCACGCGGTAAGGAGCTCGGAGACGCCATACAGCAGCTCGGTCTGGTGATACTTAACACAGGGACCAAGACTTTCCTCCGCCGCGGAGGTCGGGCGTCCTGCTCAGCCATCGACCTCACCGTGGCCACGGAGGGATGCCGCTATGCGTGGGCGCCCTGTCCGGACACCTGGGGCTCGGACCATCTGCCCATCCTGCTGTCGCCCTCCCGAGGCAAGCCCCCCGGGACCGGGAGTACCGCGTGGTGGACTGGAGGCTGTTCCGCCAGCTGTTTGGTGAACACAAGGGCAGCAAGGACCTGTTGCAACTGGTGGCCGACAGCGCAAGGGCAGCGACTGTCGTCACCAAGGTCCAGCAGGGGCAACCTGTGCCAGACATCCAACACCTGGCCTTGAGGGCAGCGCGGCGCCGGGCAGAGCGGCAGGCCTTGAGGAGAGGCCAACCGGAACTGTGGACCGAGTTCCGGCGAGTCGACGCCGTCTGCCGGCGCAACGCACGTAGACGCAGGAACCAGGGCTGGTCGAGCGTCTGCGCCTCAATCAACCGCTCCCCCAATGGGACTCGAGCCTGGCGCCTGCTGGGGTGCCTCCTAACGATGCCCCGGGCACTCAACCAGTGCAGTCCGTGGCAGTCCAAATGAACATACAGGCAGCGGACCTCGCAGAGCTCCTTGCTGACCGGTTCACCACCAGGGATGCAGATGGGCTGGCCTCACCACCACCACCTGCTGCTCTCTCGTGCCCGTTTCCTGTCATCATCCCGGGTGGGTCACTGCGCAGGTCCAGGAACTGTGCAATGAGCCCATCGCTATGCATGAACTAGTGGCAGCCCTCGAGGTGTCCAAGCGACGCAGTGCTCAGGGGCCGACGGCATCACCTTCCAGATGCTCCGTAATCTGGACGGATCCGTCGCCAGCGACTCCTCGAGTACTACAACGACGTCTGGAGCACGGAGCCCTACCGCAATCCTGGCGTTTAGCGGTAGTAGCACCCATCCTGAAGCCCCGGAAGCAATCCACGGCTCTCCCTCCTACAGGCCAGTCTCTCTTACCTCGGCCGCCTGCAAGGTGATGGAGAAGGTGGCCCTGGAGAGACTTGAGTGGATCGCTGACCAACTGGGCTATTTCCCGGAGCAGCAGACGGGCTTCAGGCGACACCGGTGCACCGCAGACTCCATTTCAGATGTTGTGGCCACCCTCGAAGACGCCAAGAGTTGCGGTGACGTGGCCATGCTCCTGCTGCTGGATGTCGAGAGTGCCTTCGACGGGCTCCCGCACGCAGTCATCGAGGCGGCCCTGGACCGGCTTGGCATCAGTGGTCATCTCCGAGGCTTCGTGACCGGCTTCCTGTCCGGAGAACCTTCTGCGTTCGTGTTGGAAGGGAGACCAGCCAACCCAGGAACATCACAGCCGGTGTTCCACAGGGCTCTGTGCTGAGCCCCTTCCTTTTCAACATGGCGCTAGCAGGACTTCCAGCTTCCCTCCCGACAGACTCCAGGTTCCCGGTTCGCTGCTCCGTCTATGCAGACGATGTGGCCCTCTGGGCCCGGGGACCACGGCGGTCCATCTCGGCCATCAGGAGGTCGCTGCAGTCTGCCCTAGATGCAGTGGTCGCCTACCTCGGAGGGATCGGCCTCAAGGTCTCCGCCACTAAGACGGAGTCCCTGCTGATCCACCCGACGGCAGCAGCGCGAGTCTACGTGAAACAGCTCCGGGTCAACACCGCCGCCTACCCTGGAGCTTGACGGTGAAATACCTGGGGCTCACCATTGACCACCGACTCACGTGGATACCTGCTGCCAAAACCGCTGCCGCTAAGGTACGTCGAGTCCAGGGGGCCATCAGCAAGCTGCAGCAACGAGGCCGTGGCTGCTCCACAAAGTGGGCGCTGCGACTAAACCAAGCCGCAGCGACCTCGGTGCTGCTCTATGCCCTACCGATGGTAAGCCTGACGCCGGTCCGGAGGTGCCTGTTCGAGGGACTCCACAGGGGAGCGGTGAGGGCCATCCTGGCTCCCCAAGTTCTCCCCTGTGGCAGCGACACTCGCGGAAGCAGGAGAGTGGCCCCTGTCCCTACGCATGCTCCAGCGTGCGCTGGGCCACATCGACCGACTCCATCGTGCAGCCGATGGAGGCGCCCTCTGGAGCGACTTCGCAGCCACCCGGATCTCGGATGGGCGGCCTCTGCCTGCTCTACCATCAAATGGTCCCGGACCCACCTGTTCCCGTTGCCCCACCCCCGCCACACCATCGGCCACCAGAGGTCCACCTCCACCTGGACGGGGTAACAAAGCGACGAACGCCTGCGGCCGCGCTTCAGCAGGCAGCCATCGGCAAGCTTCAGGAGCAGCTCCAGGGGCGGCTGCAGGTGTTCACGGACGGATCCGTCATGCAGGACGGGTCTGCAGCGGCAGCGTGGTCCAGAAGCAGGCAGTGCCGGCTGCCCTTCCCAGCGAGCTCCACGGCAGCGGAGCTGGCAGGACTGCACCTGGCGGCGGACCTCCTAGCAGAGGACATCCCAACGGAGCCAGTTGCTGTTCTATGTGACAGCAGGGCGGCACTGCAGACACTGGCCAACCCCCGCCGCGCTGGGCTTACAGGGAACCTCCGGCGTGCAAGTTCCAGGCTCTCTGCGCGTCAGGAGGCTTCGTCTCCTTCCACTGGCTGCCCTCAATGTGGGCATAGCCGGCAATGAGGAGGCGGCCACATGGCCAAGGCAGCTCATCAGCCAGGCACCCTTTCACTCGAGGCCGTGGCGGCTAGGGACATACGCAGGCTCGTTCGGGAAGCTTCTCGTCACAGTCCATCCAGACGAAAGGGTGGCCAAGGGCGGAGGACCAATCATACTTCTTCCAGAGGCGGGAATCACAAGAAGGGAACGGGATGCCCTTCTGTGCTGCGGACTGGCTGTGTCTGGACCGCAGCCCGCCGCCATGCAAAGGCGCTGCGCCCTCCCGGCCTGCAGCTGCTGCGGCGACCCCGAGACCCTCGAGCATCTCTCTGTGAGTGTCATGGACTGGCAAGAGGAACGCTCAAGGGTCATCACAGCCTACCGGAGACAGGGTCTCCCTGCCACCAAGATGCAACACACTCCTCTTCCCATCTCGCCCCCATCTACCAGCACTCCGGAGGCCTGGTGGAGTTCCTGGACGAGACGGGTATTGAAGCCTACCCCTGAGTGTGGGACCCCGCCGCTTCCACCACTACCGACAGCCTGCTGACCGCAATGCGACGTCCGGGTTTCTGCATTTTTTAAAACTTCTATCTATCTATCTACTCTTTTCCTCCCATTTCTCCTTCCCCTAAGGCGCTTAGCCGTGTCCCCAGTATGGGAGACAGAAATTAGCGTCTCTTCCTTCCCAATAAACCACTACTACTATGCCGTGTGTCGGGGATGCCAGCCCAAGCCGTTGAGTTTTTCGACATGTGTGAGCTCCTGGATATATTCTTCGATATGTGTGAGTGCCTGGATATGAGTGGCCCAAAACTATGTGGTGTTGCCGAAGGGCGAAGCTTTTAGGATGTGCTTTAGGCAAGAAAACGGACACCCGGTACAAGCCCTCCACTGTTTTAAGCCAAGATCGCTGCAACCTGCATACAGCAAAGACAAGGCCAAGTAGTAACTACTTCTGCGTCTCGTTGGACTTTTGTTATATCTTCTGACCAGTCATGAACTATTTCCAGTCTTGCATGTTCTGTTAGTGTGATGCGCTTGAATATTTTCTTTTGCTCACACATTTCTATTTCTTGTCGATCGAAGAGGCTTATGTGGTAAGTTTTCCTGCATAATTATTCGTATAATTCTCTTCGTTGATATACCTTCAGCCTAGCAGTGTGCACGCGTGTACCTCGGAATGCTGATTTATATGTGCGAAGCCTATCTGACAGCACATATGCTTATGATGCAATGCCACGTGTCTGCGGTTGGTAGTAAATTACTACTGGAATGAATTTTCAAGTTAAATGACACTGTCTTTTCTTATTTCCTTTTTATCAATTAATGAACTTTCTTATAGTTGAAATACTCGTGAACAAATAATACTTCTATGCGAATGTGTTTGTGAGGCTAAATCAGATCTGCTTATTTTAACAATCTATTTATCTAGCCGCCTTGCGCTAAGTAGAGGCTGCTTTACGTTGCCTATTTTAATGTTTACTACCTGATGCTCTTGTCTATTGTTCTTACTGCTGTGTACCAATTAAGGATAATAAATTATTTATTTTGCTACTTCTTCGTATCGTATTTTGCTTACGCTTGGTTGTACAACTCGTTCACACATATCGACAGAAGCTGTCACGGGGTAACATGTGTCGGTATAGACCATTCTGAGAATGTGAACAGTGTGTCCATGAACATGCCTCACTAGATATATTAACCAATTGTTAAAAGGGTATACTGAGACAAATGTTTGTAGATGATCCACAGAAAGTCTACAAACATTTTGGCAGTATATTCCTAGGGCGTCAAAAGACAAATGTTCATAGGGCACTGGTAGAAAGTAAGCAGACAGCCTATGAACACGCGTCTATGTACTGTTGGTGGCCAATTGTTTCCAGAACGCCAACAAGCAGTCAGTAAGAAGTACACAGACCTTTGCTAGACACCCTGTAGGTTGTTGGTAGGTTCTAGAAACAATTGTCTTTAGATATGTTTCTAGGTGTCAAAAGAAAAAGGATTATAGGACGTTAATATGAAGTCAGCAGACACCCTAGAAACAGGTGTCTGTTGAAAGTTGGTGGCCAATTGCAGGCAGGGTGCCCACAGGAAGTTCGTAGAGAAGTATGTAGACTGTTGCTAGACAGTCTGTTAGTTGTTGGTAGGTTCTAGTAACAATTGTCTGTAGACATTCAATTTAATGCTACTAGAAATTTTTGTAAGGGTTGGTAATACGTTTCGCCTCAACAGGGAAGAGAAAGAGAGAGTGTCTCCTATGTAGACTTCGCAGCCTGCATTTCTCACCCATCGTTACGCTCTAGCGTCATAAACAACCGCGGCAAAACTATTTGTTCAGCATCAACTCAGGAATACTTCGGCGAGCGATGCAGAGAGGCTGCCAATTGCCCTCGCATCGCGGTGTATCTGATTGCGATCTCATCATAAGCGACTCCAAGGACTGATAATCCCGGAAATTCAGTAACGGCTACTTCACTCAACTTCGTGCACCTCTATACCAGCGGCTAACCCTATTGAATACAACATCGCTTTCGTATGGACTTCAGCAGATCGGGACTTCTAGGAAACGAAATGGCCCATGCCGCCGCTGGAGGGCACACGCACCGAGCGGCCGCACAGGCGGGTCTGACTCCAGAACACAATGGACCTCTTCACAACACGCGAATGAAAGACACGCTTATAACATTCAATGAAATTTCGACATATTAGAGGCAACAATACCTCATATATCCACCTCTCTATGCGCGTACCACGCGCAAACGAGAAATATAGTGCTGCGAACTACAAAGCGCACTTTTCTAACTCCGCGCGATCTGCATTTGTTCTTTCCTGGCACGTACTCGACACAAATATGCCGCTTCTGCCCTGCTCAGGTAGAAGGTCTCTCCCACGTACATCATGTGGCAATGCCCGATCAAGTTCCTACCCACACCGTAAAACAAATAATTAGTAGCGAGGAGCTGTGGGAGACTGCCCTGCGCACCTTCGACTCCACCTTACAGGACTGAGTCTTCAAGTGGGCTGAGGACGTAGCAGAGGCCTACCACGACTGGCAGACAGATGTCTACGTACACCTCCCTCTCTTCTCCCGACCCCTGCCCTTTATTAAAAAGGGAAATAGGGTTCATTCATTCATTCACTTTGCTGAGCAGAGCATTTATACGTGTGTGAATAAGTGTTATATGCCTTTCTGTTATGCACATTGGGTGTAGTTGGCGAAATCTGCAACGCTCGTTTTCTGCGAATACGATTACTTTGCTTAAGATAAATTTAAGTTGCAAAACACCCTTGCTGGCGTACTTTTGACGCATGCAACTTAGTAGTGAAGCTGCAGGCGTGAGCGTATGTTATACTTTCGTTTGTTGGCCGATGTATGCAGACAACATTGTTTTTATCTCAGCGTCGTGGCGCGCTGCGAGTCCATCGGTTCGCAAGAATTACGTAAGCTAATAGCGTTTTTCCTAGGTTTTAGGGCAATCGGCCTGTGACCCGCATCGCTAGTTCACATTTCGACGCTGTGCACGTAGCGGAATTACCTGTCGAAAATGCGTTTCGAAGATACGCATCTCTGTGAGACTCCTGCTACACAGAAACGGTAGCTTGCCTCAATTTCCGGCTGTGTTGGAAGCTTTCTAATTTAGAAAGCATATCTCAAGTTCCATGCCGAATAGGCTGGGCTTTCGCACGCGATGAGAAATTATATTCACGCCATTTCTTCTTAGCGCAACTCACGCCGACCAGTGTGACGTGAGATGATCGGCGGCAGCACGGACGTTTTACCCTTGAACCAACACCGCGATGTGCAGTGCCTTAATCAAGAAACTTTAGCTAAGTGCAAACCGAAACTTCTGCTTTCACCCTTGATATCTAGACAGCTTTGTTTATTTGAGCATTGCTGCAAGATGAAGCAGCATTTTCTGTATTTGCCAATAAGCCATACAGGGGTGGTGTCACCCTCCTTTAGGCATTATGGTGCGCTCTACTCCAAACAAAAAAAAATGTATATTCAAACAAAACAGAACACAATCATATGGGTTCATGTGGTGAATAAGAAGCGGATATTGCACTTGTGGAACGGTGATTATATTGTATTAAATGATTGAATAGGAGCATATTCGGAAGTAAACTTAATGAACTATGACAAAATCATTTTATCAATATGGTAGAACCAAGACTGAAAGTTCAGTTACACTCCTGCTGTAAACATAGTGAACGTTTATAGTGAAGGTTGAAAAACCTGCTTAGTGAAGGTTGAAGTGAAGGATGAAACATAGTGAAGGTTGAAGAACCTGCCTATCTATCGCATATTCTGCTATGCCTGCATGGTGTTCTACTTTTTCAACTGATCAAGATTCTAGTCAATTACAGAATCCTGCAAAGTAATGATTTAAAGCCTTTTTAGGAATACGTCCAGCACAAACTCGAACATTTTATGCTGACCAGGGTACGCTGCAAGTGCTTAACTCTTTAGGGGTTCGCCTTGTCGACGACATTCGCCTCCTCCTGTCGCGTACTCACGCTTTTCGACAATAACCGCGCCGGGTAGAAGAGGCGAGTGTCGCCTCCGTCATTGCGCTACTTCTCGTTTACGCCACTTCCCCGTCGCACGACCATCGCTCAGTTACCCGCGCTACGCACTCTCTAAGGCTGCACAGCAGTGGAGCTGTTTGGCTGTCGTCTTTCTCCCACACCAGCGGTAGCGGCGGTCACTCCTTTGTACCATGCTCTCCTCTTGTTCAGGCGTGTTCGGCGGCTATTGAGTCGCAGACAGCGGATCCGTGCAAGTCTATAAAAGGTGCGCTGCTCTGACGCTGACGAACAGAAGATAACGGGCCTTTCTTCTTTTTAAACTGTGGACTTGGTGCTATAAGAAGATTTTGTGCAGTGAATGTGCGTAGAATCATTTCGAAATATTTGTAATACGAGAGTCATTTCCCCATAATTCAAGCTAGCCGCTAGTACTCAGTGTGATGGAATCAAAATGCAAGGAGCGCGCGACTTGAAAATAAAAATGGTGCCCATGTGTAAATTAATTGTTGCAGTATATAGAATCTGACTGCATTGTTGCTTGTGCAAAATTATTTCCAAAGGCGCACATTTCGACACCAAAGGTTAGTAGAACATTCTGTTTAAAAAAGAGATACGGATCCAACGCGTCGTGGGAATCAGTGTCATGCGATGCAGTCACCGAGGTAATAGCCTGTGACCAGTCGTGTGGCGTTCATCCAAGTGTTACGAATAGGATGAAAATCTTTGCGCAAAAGCTCGAATAGGTGTATGCTTAACATTGCTTAGCCAGTAACTTAGACAGCAACGTGGCGCCTGAATGATGGCTCATGCCACTGCGTGAAATCGGCACTCGCGTTCAATAACCGCACGGGCGTCTCGTTTGTGCAAGAGAAGTGCACGCTACGGGAGGCTGAAGTGCGCATGATGAGCGTCGTTTATTTTACTATTACTTCGGGTGCGAGCAAAGTATGAAAAGAGCTTGCTGAATAATAAATAGAACATCTGTATTGTTCGTTAAATCAATAAATGGCGCTTGACGCACATTAATGGTGCAGTCCATGTTACTGAAGCACAACTCTCATAACTAGTGGTCCAAGTAGCCTATTTTACTGCATTGAACATCCTTGTTTGGTACCCCGGTGCTGGGTTTGGTAGCCATACACAGTTTGGTAGGCGCAATGCGTGTCAGAGCGTGTCGGTGTGCGTTCCTGTGATTATTTATGTCTACAATTAAGTCCCAGGCAACGATAAAAGATATGTCTTTTGTTTTTGAGTAAAATGCTAAATGTTCTTTAGTTGGGCCTGATTGGCATTAGCTCTGTAAAATGCAGACACATGTGACGTGAACCCGCGTAGCACGGGCCAGACAATGCGAACATGAGGTGCACGTGATTGCGGTATCTTTAATGACGACGTACACGACGAGTACAACATGTTAATGATGGGGAGTGTAATTAATTCTCTTCCTGACACATTCCTACCTTACCATCCAAATTTTCGTGCATACCGGGTGAATTAGATGACCAGGAGAGCACCAAGACGTAGGCGGATAGATAGATAGATAGATAGATAGATAGATAGATAGATAGATAGATAGATAGATAGATAGATAGATAGGTAGACAGACAGACAGACAGACAGACAAACAGACAGACAGACAGACAGACAGACAGACAGACAGACAGACAGACAGATAGATAGATAGATAGATAGATAGATAGATAGATAGATAGATAGATAGAAGGAAACAGAAAAGCAAGGAGGTGTATTTAAGTGCTGGCTTGGCACCCGGGGTCTGGGTTTGATAGCCGTACAATGTTTCCTAGGCGTTTCCTAGATGTTTCCAGAAAGATATACACATATACACTCGGGATACATAAAATAGATGTGGCCAGTACCTAAGTTCACAAAAAAAAAATTGACGGCAGATCCACGAGGTGAATGATGATGAGATTGGGCGAAGCTCCTGGAAGTAATCATCGGTTAAACCGTGAAATTTCTTCCGTGCATTCGCCCGATAAAAATGACGTGAAACGATTGATTAAATGTTTTATCAAACTTTTATTGCTGGTTTCCGTTGTCCTTTCATTATGACCGCTTTGTGGTCGGCGAAATGTAAGCTAAGTGGTTCTTGCACTGCTTACACCATTGCTTTACCTGGCGTCTTTCGTTAAGCAGCTGACATCTTTTCGTTTTGCTTTAGAAACATCTGGCGTCTTTCGTTAAGCAGCTGGCGTCTTTTCGTTTTGCTTTAGAAACACCTGGCGTCTTTTCGTTTTGCTTTTAGAAAACATCTGGCGTCTTTCGTTGGTTTATTTCATCAATCAACGGCGTTTTGAACAAAATTTTTATTGTTTAATCACGCACAGGAGAAATCTCACCAGGCACTACCTTGGAGGTAAACAATGGCTGCTACTGGGAATGAGAGACAGCAGAAGTCGGCTTTTAACACTTCTACTTCTACTAACGTTTCCTACTGGAACATGCCAATGGCAGCTAATGGGGAATGAGAGACAGAAGAATTCGGCTTTTAGTTAACGCGCACGCTGCGAATTTTTTTTATTGTTCAACAACGCACAGGAGAAATCTCCCACCGGCACCACCTTGGAGGTCAAAGCGTAAGACTGGTTACGCACTACGACTACGACTACGGCTAGGGACGAACGGGTGCCGCTTTAAGGAGCTTCGCCCCTAAAATGCTTCGCATTTAATACCTCAGACTGAAAGCTTGTGTTAAGATGGCACGCACACAACGAGCCGTACCCTGTCTGCTGGTTTGAAACAACGTAACAGAACATCGGAGGGATTTTTCGTATTCTGCTGCTTACACAATATCGCCGCCAGTGACTCTCCTGCATCCTCCTTTCTTCACTCCACAATTTACGCGGATGGCTGCTAAGCAATGCAGCAAAAGCAAGACGACGCAAACGTGGCATGGCGTATTCCTGGCTCTAGGAAGCGCTTTCTGTCTGTAGTTTTGAGAAGATAGGGCCTTCGTTGTTTCTTCCTAGTACCAAAGAGAAGCGTCTGTTCACTTTCAAGAGTTATTAGTTCATTGACTGCTAATACGGACTGCCTCACAAGCCCGCCTTCCCAATCCAACGTGAAACATACAAAATCCGCAACCTCTACGCTACTGAACTCACTCCAATATTGCTAACTTGTCGCACTCCGACTACGGCCCTTGTAATAAGCAATACTTGCTGTTGCGCTAATTCAAGATTCAGGCTGCATGATGTTGGTGTCGCTCTTAATGCGGGTGCCTTGAGGAGCACTGCATTGGTTTAAGTGCAGGCGGTGAGTGAATCACAATCCAGTCGTTTATTAGATTACATAATGACTCTGCAGCGAGATTGTAGAGTCGATCTGTGCGGAGTATTAGTCCTGTCAGTAAGCGGCGCCGTCAATGGCTTCTAGCAAATCGCCTCGCAGGCGCACTTTTTTCGAACTGCTTTCACAGTTCCTGGATAACTATGTCTTTCTGACGAGGGTAGGAGATAAATGTACCGCAGATTATGAGAGCTAGACGGCGTCACGCACACTCTTCATCATCAGCAAGTGGACTTCCGTGGAGTCTAACGTGTCAAAACCCATCGTATTATTATGTTGCATGCCCTGTAGTGGAGCGCTCCAGAGTAATTTTGACCGCCTCAGTTTCTTTTGCGTGCGCCTAAACCTAAGTCCACAAGTATGTTTGCATTTCTCCCAATAGAAATGCTACCGCCTTCACTAGGTTATCAACTCACGACTTCGACGTTAGCAAAGCAACATCTGGGCTTATTAGCTACCATGTTGGTTTCGGCGCTAGCACATAATGATAGACTTGCCCTATGCCTCTCACTTCGCTCATCCATACTAAAAATAAAAACACCAACGCAAAAATTTTCTTTAGAAATATTCATCTTGCAATACGATGAAGTATGTAACGTATCTTCTCACTGACACGTACGCTTTCCAAACGCTTGAAGTATGAGGTTGGGGCAGCTGCATTCTCTTGGACACGTTAACCATCCGGTGCATTCCTGAAAACACAGGGTTATTTTATTAGTGCATTGGCTGAGAATGTCCCTGCATATTGCGGTATTTCCCTGGCATGTTGTTTCTTTATTGCACTTTTTATCTGAGAGGAATGCGTGGCTCCTAGCAGAACAACATAATAAGGCAGCATCAGGTTGTGTACTAACGTGCATCCGTAGTACAAGGAATGCTGGTCAGGTGCCTTGAGTTTCCAAGTTTGAGATACAGTTCTAAGAGTATCGTAGAGCACTTGCGCGCTTTGTAGTAAATCACCTCGCTATTCGCGTTACGGTTCTCAGAAACATTCAGTCGAAAAGACTTTTTAAAGAGTGTCCTCAAGACAGATATTTCTCTTCGGAACGCATAAAATACAGTTTAATTTGACGTGCTACCTCCTCACGGTCGGTGTTTTTCGTCTATGCGTAAGAATGCGGTGGCAAAAACATTTCAGGAAGGGTTAAATCATATCTGGTGTTTTCATTGCTAATTTCTTTGTGTTCTTATTTCGCATGCGACTTTCTTCAATATCAGTAAGCATGCTTCTTTCGATGAAATTCGGCACGTGCGTTTAAAATAGCGGTAACATTTCCACTATCTGTGTTTTGGTAGGATTTGGTTATTATATGTGGTATGTAATGGGCGAACAAAAGAACCTTTGCGCTGTAGTGTGTTAATTTTGGATGAAAGCATGAGGTCATATGTCTTTGTGATCAGGCTTTTAATTCTAATTTGCAGCAATATTAATATTAATAATTTCTAATAGGACCTGAGGCTTCTTCATGCACGTGTTTTATTACAGTATTGTCTGCAGGTGCCTTGTCTCCATATTCAGCACAGCTGTTGCTTAGCGGGAAAGCGTGTAACATCGTTTGTAATAGGAATACTAACAACGCTTTTGCTATATAAAGAGAAACACTGAATTATGATAGCGTAGGCAATGAGAGCGATGTAACAGTAACGGCTTAGAGTCAGACGACAATCTACCATTGGTCTTCCTATTACGCATGTCCCAACAAACAAACTTTCCCTTCGTCTAAATACGTGGCGACCTGTATTTAGTATTTGTACTTACATGTCTCCAGCAGTCTTGCTTGTACGATCGTGCTTCCACTGGTGTATCAGGGATCACGTTCAACGGTTTGCAATCACACCTGAAAATGCGAATGTCTAATAAAAAAAATATTCAAGCAGCTTCAGTGACATTGACGGAGAAATACCGTTTGAACAGCTGAGTTGAGGGATCGGTAACAAGCTGACTGTCACTAATACTATCTTTATCATTATGACTGGCATGTAGCAGTGGGCTGCGCACAAGAACGTTGTCTATGAGGGAACTCGTACAGCTACATAGAATAACTCTCCTGTCCTGTGCTGCGAGTTGCAGATCATTCAAGGAAAGACACCGCGTTGAGCCAGAACTGAGACAGTATCACTTGTGCAAGAGCGAAATGGTGGCTATGCGGCCGTTGCTTTTCGTGTGTCTACTGCTTTATAGGCTACAGTCTCTGCTGCTGTTACTACACTAATCGATATTGGCTGTTGCAATTAGCATGGAACTCCTGCTCAACTCGTTTGGAGAAGGCTTGACTGAGATCTCAGCTACCATGTTAAATAGCCTCATTCATTCTTTACCTGCCTTGCCTTAAGTTCCAGCAATAAACGCGGGTCTTGGCTAAGAGAACCACACAAGCATAACCGCGTGGCTGTAGCTGCATGCCCGAGTTAGATAATACCGAGATCCTGTACAGGCATAAGAACGAAGATACGCTTTTATTGGTTGAGGCCTGGTATATCAGTATTAGTGGAAGTGCATGCGTGAGTCAACCGTCGATTAGCTTAAACAGGGAGGAGATAGAATGCCTTGGGAGTTGTCTATCGCGTAGGCGGGCACGTGTAACCGATTGACAGGTGGCACTACCATTCCGAGCATGCGCAGATAAGCTGTGTGTCTTCTTTCTTTTTCGCCTCTGTGCTGTGCATCAGTTGCTAGTCGGCGTTCGTGGTGTTCACTTCTCTTCTTGTGTCCGTGTCCTGCACGCCTCTTCTTTTGATTATGGAATGTTACCAACTCGCTCAACTTTCTGTCCTTTTGAGCTTCATTTCTAGTACCCTGAGCCCTTTTCCGTGTTCTCCTACTTATCTGCGCAATCCTGCTTCTTTAGCCTCTTTAATTGCTATATGTATGTTTCGCGCTAGAACTATGTCGTGGTTTAAACGCAATAATATCATTCCGATGGAAATTCAGATGATGTGCGGTTTTCTTCTTCCTTCTATGGGACATGCGAACAGGATTTGCGCGATTATTTCAGCCGAAGCATGGCGGCAAGTCAGATTTTATCGTCAGTGCTTAGAAGCCAGCTGCGCCACCCGGGGAGACCGCCAAAGGAACCGCACTTGCGCCAATTGGTTGAGAGTTTCTGAGCAGCACGCGGATTTTTTGTGGAGGACGAAGCTACCGGATCTACTGCAAAGTAAGAGGAATTCTTTTTCTAATAAATCGCCGTCGGAAAAGGTAATGATTCTCGGAGACGCCGTTTTGGACGATAACCACAAGAAAATTCTAGCATTAGGCCCTAAGTACTGTTTTCATCCTAACCTAAAAGAAGTTGACGTTTTAAGCTTACCTCGATCTATAACTAAGGTTATTCCGGAAGTTGAACGGTCTCGATGTATTTCAGATTGCTTCGCCAGCATCAAGCATTCGAACGATCTCGTTAAGGCCTCTGACCCTATCCGACCGGTTGTTAATTACTGTGTGGAACATAAGCTTCGACCCGTTTTATCTGATAAGGAAGGTTGTTTTGTAATAATGCCGAATAGCACTTTTTCTGATAAAGCCTCAGCAGCTGTTGAAAAGAATTTTAGACCTGTGAAACTGAAACCTTCTGTAGTAAAACAACGAGCTGTCGATCTCCTTTTGAAACATAATCTAGGTAAGGTTGCTTCCAGTGTTAAAAAGGCAAAATTGCTCACTTTAGAATTATTTTTCTCGGCGAAAACCCATAAGCCAGAAATTCCGTTTCGCTCGATTGTATCGGAGTCAGGGACGTGGCAAGTTTGTGTAGCTAGGTATTTACAGAAATGCTTAACTTCCTTAAGTTTTTCTGACCCCTTCCATGTACGTAATTCTCAGGCTCTAGTTCAGTTGTTAACAGAGGAAAATCCTGGCGACTGCACAGCGTTTAGCATGGATGTGGAAGATTTGTATTACTCGTTGCCGCATGAAGGTTTACTAAATTGCGTGAAAGAATGTATTCAAGAACAAGGGCAAGAGTCCGGTTTCATAGATAGATGCGGAGTTTCCACAGGTACCTTTCTAGAAATTCTTTCCATGTACTTAACGTCAACATTAGTTGGATACAGGGAAGGCGTGTATGTGCAGAAATCAGGGATTTGTATAGGTTCAAAGGTAGCCCCTATTCTAAGTGATCTATACTTGAGCAAGTTTGACTGCCGTTTAAAAGAGGCCTTAGGGGACCGCATCATTAGGGTATTTCGGTATGCGGACGATTACTTGGTACTTTGTAGTAAGGATGATTTTGAATCTGTCGTCACCTATGTAAGCGATCAATTTAAACTTAATGGAGATGGTTTAACGTTTACGAAAGAACTACCGGAGAAAAACGTAATACAATTTTTAGATATCTCGTTGTCATTCCAGCGGAATCACGTGTGTTGGCAGTATTCCCCTAGAGCATCTAAGCCGTTGCTAAATTTTGACTCCAAGCATTCGAAAGTAGTAAAAAACGGAATAGCCTTGTCCTGTTTAAAGTCAGCCCTATCGAAGTCGTGCGTGCACCGTTTGACCATTAGCTTTAATGCGCAGGTTGAGCGCCTCTTAGATGCAGGTTACCCTAGACTAGCCATAGCCACAGTAGCTGAGCGTCTTAAGAAGTCGATTTCGACCGGAACAAAAGCGGTAGCAAAGAGTAACATTAACAAGAAAAAGGTCGTGAGTATTCCATACATCCACGTAGTTTCGCACCGGCTTAAGAAAGTGGGAAGTAAATATGGGGTTAATGTTGTGTTTACGGCTCCCAATAAGTTAGGAAGGGTTTGTGCTGCAGTGCATAGAAGAATTGAGCAGAAGGAAGGTAAGAAGCGAACCGATATCTGTCCGGTTAAGCACCTAGCCAAGAACAATTTCACCGACTGCCGCATGGGTGTAGTTTATAAGATTCCTTTTAGCTGCGGACGGTTTTATGTAGGGCAAACTGCGCGTTGTATTAATCAAAGATTAATTGAACACAGGAGGTCGCTATCAGGTGGGACGCCGTCCAATCTATCCTTGCACTGCCAGGTCTGTAGCTGCATGCCCGAGTTAGATAATACCGAGATCCTGTACAGGCATAAGAACGAAGATACGCTTTTATTGGTTGAGGCCTGGTATATCAGTATTAGTGGAAGTGCATGCGTGAGTCAACCGTCGATTAGCTTAAACAGGGAGGAGATAGAATGCCTTGGGAGTTGTCTATCGCGTAGGCGGGCACGTGTAACCGATTGACAGGTGGCACTACCATTCCGAGCATGCGCAGATAAGCTGTGTGTCTTCTTTCTTTTTCGCCTCTGTGCTGTGCATCAGTTGCTAGTCGGCGTTCGTGGTGTTCACTTCTCTTCTTGTGTCCGTGTCCTGCACGCCTCTTCTTTTGATTATGGAATGTTACCAACTCGCTCAACTTTCTGTCCTTTTAACCGCGTGAATGGTGTGGCGCATAACCCCACTGCGACCTGCAAACGGCCATCTGCTACTGCGGGACTTAACAATTTTTTCGTGACTATGAGGCTGCGGAACTTTGCTAATAAGCACAGCAGTGCGCATTATGTCCGAGAACAGTCATGTGTGTCAAACTTCAAGGATGGATCGAAGGCTTACAACGGGAAGCACGACACGTTTCGGTCTGCCGTAAGTTCAACTATAAGTTCAACATCGTGCGTTTCAAAGTTCTACAGTGGAATGGCTGTTCGCTTTTCTTCGGCTGCACAGAAGTTCTTTATAAAGCACGGAAAATTGCTCCTGATATTATTTACTAGAAGAGTCGAGCTGGCAGTTTGTTAGTTTTAGTGTCATCGAAACTCTTTAACAGGATTCACTAGTTCTGAACACGTATGTTCTCTGAACTTTTCGAATTACATATCCTATTGCCTGGATCGTCTTAGTTTGCTGTGGTCATTAGGTTATGTGGGGTTTAACGTCCCAAAACCAGCTCTGATTATGAGAGACGCCGTAGTGGAGGGCTCCGGAAATTTCGACCACCTGGGGTTCTTTAACGTGCACTGACATCGCACAGCACACGGGCCTCAATATTTCGCCTCCATCGAAATGCAGCCGCCGCGGCCGGGATTCGATCCCGCGACCCTCGGATCAGTAGCCGAGTACCATAGCCACTAGACCACCGTGGCGGGGCGTTTGCTGTGGTCAATACGCACTTTCCGGATGGAATGAGGCATCTATATCGACTTGAAGTTGAAGTTTATTTCACCACATTTTTACATATTTTCTTTTACACATTTTTACATATTTTACATTTTTTACATATATTTATAATGTTTAATGAAGTGAAGGTACAATGTGGTGCGGAATGTGGGAAAAAAGCTGCGATATAAACGCAGCTTGACTAGCCCCACATCCCAGCAATACATGGCAGTAGAGGTGACAGCATTTGTGAAATCATCTAAAACAAGTAAGCAGAAACAGATATGTAGTTAAATTGGCATAATAAGAAATAAAATTTCATACAAAAAGAAAATGCAGATAGGATTTCACAAAAAGAAAGTACAAAGAAGCGAATACGAAAATTTCTTATTTGTTGCATCGTGTTAGTAAAAAAGACTGAACATATCTTGTCGCGAAAGAAGCTGCAGTTGTTCTAATGAAAAATTGAATGTGTTGAGTGTGTTTGGGAGTAAATGTTTAAGCATTTGGAGACCATAGTTGGTTCTGCATCGAGGGACCTTCCAATAATCGCTCTTTCTTGTAGGTCGAGACGAGGTGCAGCGATCTAAGCATGCTATGGAGCTAAGATTGTTATTTCCTTTCTTAATTTCAGCTTTTAAAGACGATAATAAGCAATATTCATACATTTTGTCAAATCTTAATACTCTGAATTTATTGAATAGAGGCAAACTATGTGCATTATACCCAGCATTTGCAATAGAACGCAAAGCATTTTTTTGAAGCACGAGTAATTTATGCTTTGACTGCAAGGTGCCAGTGCCCCACACCAGAAGAGCATAGCGAAGCTGCGAACAGAAAAGTGCATTATAAATTTTTAGCATCTGAGCAGTCGGTAAAAATGACTGACATCTCCTAAGTATGCCTAATACTTTACTTAATTTGTTTCTTAGCATTTCAGTATGTGAATCCCATAATATATGCTCATGAAAAACAATTCCCAGTGCTTTGGCTGTCGAAGAGAAATCAATCACAGAATCACGCAGGTGTAATTTTAAAGTAGCTTTGTACACTGTTCCTTTTGAGCGGAACAGAACGGCTTTACTTTCTGAGCAGTTGATCTGTAGGGAGTTTGCAGTCGACCATGCATACAAGTCATCTAGTGTCGCGTTTGCTGCAGAAATAAGGTCATTTACATCCACTCCTGTAAAAAACAAGGAAGTGTCATCCGCATATATAACATATTGGATTGTATGATTTATGTTTATTATGTCGTTAACATAAATGATAAAAAGTAATGGCCCTAATATACTACCTTGGGGTACACCTTGAGCAATTTTTTGCAAGGATGATTGTTCTGCGTTTATACTTACACACTGTAGCCTGTTGCTCAAGTAACTAGTAATTAAATCCAATCCATTTCCCCGAATGCCGTAATAAGGTAACTTTTGTAAAAGGGTATTGTGATTTATTCGGTCGAAAGCTTTGGAGAAATCTACAAATATACCTAGGGTGAGTTTCCTGTCCTCTATATTACCTAATATAATTTCTTTTTGCCGTAGCAATGCTACTTCTGTCGAAAGCCCTGACCTAAAACCGTACTGAGCTGGCGTAATTACTGAATGTTTAGCAAGGAAGTTTGACAATCTTATAAATATTAACTTTTCTATGGGCTTTGAAAACTTGATTCCGTTATCCGCAATTGTAGGTCTTGAGCAATCATAGTGACAGGAAAGTTCAATTCTCACCATACTTGACGAATACAAAAGATATTGATGGAAAGCGACTGCGCAATTTGTTCTAGAGTATTAATTTTTTATTTCCACAATAAAGCAGAGTCACTTTTTACGAGGGATTTTCTCATCATCATTATACCTCACATTTTCTTCTTCTAAGTCACTTATGGGATCTTTGGGAACATTTGACAATAGGGCATGCAGGGAGCACAATTCCGTTACCATTGACATGATCCTTACGAATGAGACTGCTGTTGCAGGGAAACGATGTTTTGTTATATGAAGCATATGAAACCATTTTGAACGAAACTCTGAGATCACCTAATGCATGTGATAACTGTTTAAGAGTTGAGTCAGCTATATTTTGTATGAGCTCGTTATATAGCCAGCAGAGCTTTTTGTTGACACTGGAAGTTCCCCTTCAATCTGCACTGGTGCAATAATGCATGTATGCTTAATGATAGACGCGGAATGCAGCCTCTAAACGCCTCGAATATAACTACGCAACTGAGATATGGCTGCATTACAAATGTTGCCAAGAGGTATTCAAGCACAATGGTGCAGGCGCTACAGACGAACGCAAGCACAGTATGCACTCTTCTATGTCAAAGCCTGGTGGAAGATCAGCTCCCCAAAGTTTTATTCGCAACAAATATCACCACAACACACGTATTCTAGTTCGGTAGTATTATCCCTTAAAGACAGTTAACTTTTTAGAAAATACTACTAATGGACTCCCCAAGTGGTTTTCTTCATCACGTGAGAGAAGCATAATAATTAAAAATTATGCACCTGATTTCCTGGAGGTGGCCATCACACAACTCGGAGGCGTCATACTGGCTACTGATCACGCATCTCCTCGATTCCATCGTGTAAGTAATAAGAAGCTTAAATTATTGCTTGAACACTATCTTAGTGCGCTGTTGAATATTGTTAAGTGCTTCTCATGGTATATATCGATTCGCAATTCGTGAAAAATTGCGGAAGTTCTGCTCCTGCCTAAAATTCAAAGTCTGCGGTATAATCTGGATAACCTGCGGGCAACCTCGCCTGCATCTAGTGCGGTAATTATATTAGAAAAAACTGTGTTTGTTCGACTCTGTTGGTTTATCGCTCGCCACAATACCCTCTGCTCAAGACAACTAGGGTCTAGGCACAACTGCACAATATGATCGGCTCATGTAGATCTCGGAAGTCCAATTCCGCTTGCAAGACTATCGGGAGAGCTTTCACTTTTATCGCATTAGACGTAACCACAACTTATGATGTTGGGGAACGCAGAATTTTAATATCTATATTAGGCAGCTGTAACGTTCTCAACCACACTGCATCGTGGGTTGACGAATTTCCCTGAAACAAAGTTTTTTTTTTTTTTTTGAGGAAGGGATTACATCTGCTTTACACAAGCACAAAAGTGGTCTGCCGAAGGGAACACTTCATTCATCGCTGCTGTTTAACATGTTATCTTCGGCGTGGGTTCCTCAAAATCATCACTTCTATGTATAGCCGACAGAATTGCTTTTTTATCGTCATTCAAAGAAATAACGCATAGTAATTGTTTTGCAATCCATCTGAGCTTGAGGGATGGACTGACGTACTATCTTTCACCCTTAACGTTATTGGGTGTATCTTACTGGCGTTCACATTGTGAAATCCAGTTAATGTTTCGCTTCAGTACAAAAACTAACTGATAGAAGTGTTACCACTGAAGTACCTAGGTATTATATATATATATATATATATATATATATATATATATATATATATATATATATATATATATATATATATATATATATATTGTAATGTATAAAAACAGAGAGCTCGCCGTGCCGAAGACGCTCGCGCTAGAGGAGTGAAGTGCAAGAGGAGCAGACGAAGAGAAAGACGAGGAAGTCAGATTAGAACAGCCGGCCTGCTGCAAAGGCGCTGTGTCTGTCTCGTTCTTCTTTACAATGGCGCAGCCGACAAAAGACAGACGCTGAGGGCGTCCTCGCGGGTCATCGGCGCAGCAGGTGCTCCAGTCCAGGGACGCCGTCCAGGATTACGCGACCATGGACCCCGCAACCCTTCTGTCGCCGGAAGCACCTATGGGACCCACGCCCACGCAGGGCCTCCTGTTACCACGGAATGGCGCTCACGCTTCCTGTGGTAACACCCCCTCGCCTAGACCTACGTCGGCACATGAGCCGCACGGGGACGCTGTCCAAGCGTCCTCGGACTTGGACACCGCCGTCGGGAGGACAGAGCCCGCTGTATTTTCCGCGGCCGCCGACCATGGTTACCCGAATGCCTCGGTCGGTCAACTCACCGACGTCATGCGGGCCATGTCGTTGCTATTCGAGCAACTGAATGTCTTCGGCATGGTAACTCCCGGATTATCTTGTGCGGCATCACCATCGCCGAGTGCATGTATGATCCCGGAGTTCCATGCTTTCCAGGACGACGCGATCCTCTGGATCAATCACATCAACCATCTCGGGACTCAGTATGCCTGCTCGGACCAACAGAAATTCCAGGTGGCCCTCAGCCACCTTGGAGAACGTGCCGTGGCCTGGCATCGCTACCAAGGCGTTAGGCAGAAGACCTGGCAGGAATGGTGTGTCAAGTTCATCGCGGCTTTTGGCCCGCTTTCCCATGTCCATGCCAACAGTCCCTTGAACTACACTACCGAGGAAGCAGCTCAGGAGGGGCGCTACCTCGAGGCTGTGGCTTCGGACTGCAGCTCATTGCCAGAGAGCATCAGGGCCTGCCCTGACGTGCTGATCGGTCCCGGGATTTGTTCTTCGACTCAGCTTTCAACACAAGAGACTGAATTCCAGCCACGGCGCTCGGACCCTGTTTACACTGGTGGTCCTGCCCAGCCGCCATGTGAGTCAGATGCCATGGACCAGCCATCTCTAACCACTTCCATGGCGCCCCCTGAACACCGTGCGCATCATGAAACGTTGTTGTTCGCCGAGGAGCCTCACTCTGACCTGTGTGGAGGTGATGCCGTCCAGGGAACGTGCCAAGGAGGCTCGCGGTCACGCCCCCGGTCGTTGGGGCAGTCATTGGCCGAGCATGCTGGGGTTCCCGGTTCGCCCTGCGGTGCCCTTCCAGGGGGTGGCAGTGTCTGTGCCGCGGATGAGGCCGCTTTTGTCGGGGACCCGCCACTGCAGCCGGGGTCTGCTCCTGGCTTGGGCGTCGCACCCGCACCCCGGGACTTGGGCGCCTCTCCTTCGGGAGGGCTGTCGTCGGGGTCCGTTGGTTCAGCCTACTTTCAGGAAAGTGCTACATCACTTTCAAGGGAAAGACAAGGCACGCGTGAAGGGCCTGCAAAACTGCGCCTTAGCAGCCACTGCCGCCCGCTTCTGTCTTCAGGAGGTCACCCCGTTAAATCGCAGCGTGGCCGAAACCTGCAGCGACCACCACGAGCCAGCCAGTGTCGCCCACCCGAACTTGGTTTGGCGGCTCAACAGGGCTTGCTGCCTTGTGGACAAGAACGACCGCGTCGACACAGTCAATGTCGCCCGCCGGAGCCATTGCTAGCAAGTTTCCGAGTGAGTGCTCGGCGTTTCCGGGACCGCCCGCCACGGAACAGTCAGTGCCGGCCACCAGAGGCTGTCTTCGCAGCTCTCAAAGCCAAGTCGGGGCTACGTCGAAACCGTCCAGCGCGACACAGTCAGTGCCGCCCTCCAGAGACAGTTATATATATATATATATATATATATATATATATATATATATATATATATATATATATATATATATATATATATATATATATATATATATATATATATATATATATATATATATATATATATATATATATATATATATATATATATATATATATATATATATATATATATATATATATATATATATATATATATATATATATATATATATATATATATATATATATATATATATATATATATATATATATATATATATATATATATATATATATATATATATATATATATATATATATATATATATATATATATATATATATATATATATATATATATATATATATATATATATATATATATATATATATATATATATATATATATATATATATATATATATATATATATATATATATATATATATATATATATATATATATATATATATATATATATATATATATATATATATATATATATATATATATATATATATATATATATATATATATATATATATATATATATATATATATATATATATATATATATATATATATATATATATATATATATATATATATATATATATATATATATATATATATATATATATATATATATATATATATATATATATATATATATATATATATATATATATATATATATATATATATATATATATATATATATATATATATATATATATATATATATATATATATATATATATATATATATATATATATATATATATATATATATATATATATATATATATATATATATATATATATATATATATATATATATATATATATATATATATATATATATATATATATATATATATATATATATATATATATATATATATATATATATATATATATATATATATATATATATATATATATATATATATATATATATATATATATATATATATATATATATATATATATATATATATATATATATATATATATATATATATATATATATATATATATATATATATATATATATATATATATATATATATATATATATATATATATATATATATATATATATATATATATATATATATATATATATATATATATATATATATATATATATATATATATATATATATATATATATATATATATATATATATATATATATATATATATATATATATATATATATATATATATATATATATATATATATATATATATATATATATATATATATATATATATATATATATATATATATATATATATATATATATATATATATATATATATATATATATATATATATATATATATATATATATATATATATATATATATATATATATATATATATATATATATATATATATATATATATATATATATATATATATATATATATATATATATATATATATATATATATATATATATATATATATATATATATATATATATATATATATATATATATATATATATATAGACAGACAGACAGACAGACAGACAGACAGAAGAACTTTATTTTATCCTGGGGGGAAGGTCTACTAGTCGCCTTCCTTAGGCGTCACCCACGTAGGGACCGGGAGTCCAAGACCCCCTGCCACCTCGCAGGCCCCCTGGATCGCCCGCAGCTGGCTCCGACGGTCGGAGCTTGTAACACAGTGGTAGAAGGCGGTCTCGTCAATTCGATGGACCCTTGAGTTTATTTGTAAGCGGGGGCAGCTCCACATGATATGATTAAAGGTGGCTAATTCGCCACAGAGAGAGCACTGAGGAGAAATTCCCATGTAGCTGGCCATACTGGCTGGCGACGGAAAAGTGTCTGTTTGGATTAGGCGTAGGGCTATCTCCTGGCCTCTGGAAAGTTCTTTGTGCGGAGTGGGGAGGGTTCTCCTGCCTAGCTTGTAGTGGTTCGTGATCTCATTAAAGGTCGTCAGCGGGTCCCCGTCGGCGGCATCTCCATCCCCTGTCCCACACCAGTCGGGGTGCGGGGGGCCCGGCCGCGAAGGACCCGACGCGCCGGGGCGGCATGCGAGTTCTCGCGCCCGAGCGTGAGCCATTTCGTTGGGGTTGGGGATGCCGTCGATGGTCCCACCTAGGTGGGCGGGAAACCACACCAACTCGTGAGAGTACACTTTGCAGTGAGTAAGAATCCTGGCAGCTTTTTCCGCAATTTGGTTCGAGTCAAAAGCCCTTACGGCAGTCATGGAGTCGGTGAATATGGTAAAGTGATCTTCCATTGTTAATGCGAGCGCAATGGCTACTTGTTCGGCGATGCCAGCGGACTTGGTTTTAACTGTGGCAGCACTGAGTAGCCGACCTTCCGTGTTAACTGCTGTTACCGCATATTTGTCCGTATCCATTCTCGCGGCGTCTACAAAGACTGCGTCGCCGCTCCGTCTGTCTAGCTTTCCTAAGAAGGCCTTCGCCCTGGCTTTGCGTCTCTCCGCATTATGAATCGGATGCATGTTTCTAGGCAGCTGGTGAACTACAATAATTTCTCTAATTGCTTGTGGCAGTGGAGTTGCCCTTTCAAGGGTAAGAGGCGAGTTGATGCCTGCCTTTTCGAGAATCGTTTTGCCTGCAGTGGTGCTAGAGAGTCTGGCGATCTGTGCCATACGCTGAGCCTCTATCAATTCGTCTAGAGTGTTATGAACACCCAGACACAATAATTTGGCTGTGCTAGTTCTCAATGGTAGACCTAGCACCGACTTGATAGTTTTCCTGATGAGTACCTCGAGTTTGTTCTTCTCTGCCGCGCTCCAGTTGTGCATAGAGGCCACATAGTTGATGTGGCTGAGAAGGAATGCATGAAAAAGACGAAGAAGATTGTCTTCTTTGATACCGCCCTTCTTCCCGGAGACCCTTTGTATGAGGCGGATGGTGGCCGCAGTGTGTTGCTGCAGCTTAAGTATCGTGGCTGTATTTCTTCCGTTCGTGCCAGAATACGTATTGTTCTAACCCGAGGTATTTCCTCGCCGTCTCTCGTTCTGAGGTGTATATCCACCTCCTCCACCGGGGTCCAGCCTTTAGGTCGGCGCCCCATGCGGATAGGGTGGTATACCATAAGCTCTGATTTGCTGCTGGATAACTTAAGGTTCATTAGTCCTGTGTGGTACTGTACTATTTCGACCGCCTCTTGTAGTACCTGTTCCGTTTCTCCTGTCGAGCCCCCAAGCGACCATAATGTAATGTCGTCGGCATAGATGGCCGAGCCTAGCTTTTTCACGGAGTCAAGCTCCCTGGCAAGGGTGGACATGCCGATGTTGAATAACAATGGAGAGATGACTGCGCCTTGCGGCGTCCCTTTACTACCGAGCGTGTATTCCTTAGATTGAATGTTCCCTATCTTAATGGTAGCCGTTCTTTCTTTAAGGAAGGCCTTAACGAAGTTATGAAAGCGGTATCCTAGTCCCATACGACAAATGGATGTTAGTATATGGCAGTGGTCAATATTGTCGAAAGCCTTAGTCAGGTCCAGGGCCAATATGGCTCTGGGGTCCCTGGCCGAGACGTCTAACACCTGAGCCTTAACAAGTAGCATGGCATCCTGCGTCGAAAGGTGCGGGCGAAAACCTAGCATATTCGACGGGAAGATGCCATGCCCTTCGATGAATTTCGAGACCCGGTCGTTGATTACGTGTTCGAATATTTTTCCGACGCATGATGTCAGTGAAATCGGCCGGAAGTTTTCCATTGCGCATTTCTTACCGGGTTTGGGTATGAGTATTACCGAGGCGTGTTTCCATTCTTTAGGGTAAGTGCCCGCGCGCCAGTGTTGGTTGAACATGTCAGTGAGAAAGTCTACCGAATTGTCATCCAGGTTTCTGAGCATGCGATTGTTAATCCGGTCCGCCCCAGGGGTCGACGTGCTGTTCAGTTTGTGGAGTGCGTACCTCACCTCCCATGATGTGATATCGCTGTCTATTTCCTGTACCTCCTCACCCTCGTAAACGGAATCCTCGGCCTCGACTCTCCCAGCGTGTATCGGGAGGTAGCGTTCCGCGAGTTCGTCGATAAGTTGATCTTTGTGCCTTCCCTCGAATTCCCTGTGAACAAGGCGCTCAATGGCTGACCGTTGTGCGCTGCGGGTATTTCCTGCCTTGAGAAAATGTTTGAGCAAATTCCATTTACCCCCTACCCTCATCTGTCCGTCGACTTTGTCGCACACCTCAATCCATTGTTTCCTCTCCAGCTCCCCCGCGTACTGGGCTATCTGAGTGTTAAGCCGCGCAATACGTTTCCTGAGAGCTCGGTTCAGTTTATTCTTTTCCCATCGCTGTTTGATGGAGCGCTTAGCTTCCATGAGGTGCGCAAGGCGGCTGTCCATTACCTCAATATTGGCGTCGGTTTCTATTTCTTTAGTGGCGGCGGCGACGTCAGAGAGCAGTTTCTCCCTCCAGTCATCGTAGCTGCCCTTGTAAAGAAGGTCCTTTCTGTTGACTCTGAATTGGTTCCAGTCCACTATTCTATGAGTCTTCGTACCTTTGAAACTAGCATGTAGGCATGTCTCCACGATGTAGTGGTCGGAGCCTAGGTCTTCCCCCTTATTCGTCCACGTTTTATTGCCTGTGTGGTTGGTAAAAGTGAGATCGGGTGAGGAGGGCTTGGTCACTGAATTACCTATGCGAGTGGGGAAATGCGGATCTGTAAGCAGAGTGAGGCTATAATCGTTAAGCGATTTCACGATCGATTCTCCCTTCGGTGTGTTCACCCTATAGCCCCATGTGGTGTGCGGTGCGTTAAAATCTCCTGCTACTAGCAGGGGAATACCCGCCTTAGCCGCAATATTGGCTGCCTTGGCTATGATCGCGTAGAAGCGTTCTCCCTTCTTCTTCGGCGAGCTATATACATTGAGTATAAGGAGGCCCTTTCTAAGGTGTCTGCCCGGCAAGAGTTCTACGCATATGTATTCCGCGTTCGATCGTTTATCCAGGATTCCATGGTCAATTGTGGTTATGCCGCGCTTGACACAAGTCGCCACACCTCTGCCATTCTCCCCTTTGCGAAACAAGACTTCGTATCCGCTAACAGTTACGTCCTCTATTATGGTTTCTTGCAGGAGTATCACCTGCGGTTTCTCTACCTGAGTGCGGAGATATTGAGCCAGTATTGCTTTTTTCCCTCTGAATCCGCAGCAATTCCACTGCCACACGCGCATATCCTTATATCTTTTTATTGTCCCCCGCCATTGTTACTGAACAGCTTTGACTGGCCGTCCGGTTTTTCGTTGGCCATGGGTACGTTGGGTTGCGAGCTTGTGCGTTGCAGCGAGCCCTGTTTTTCCTCCAAATTACAGACTCTTCGATGCTGCTCCCGCCTCTGTTTCTTAAGATCGTCTATATCTTTGCCGATTCTGATTATTGACTCTGATATTTTGGCTAGTGTCTGGCTAATCTGTTGCTGGAATGCCTCGAAGCCATCCGGTTCCCTGGTCTCTCCTATCGCCCTTCTTTTGCGACCTGCCATGCTGGTCTGATCTCCCTCCCGTCGTGGCTCGGAGATAGCCGCGCGTAGTTCCGCCATCTCTTTCCTCATCTCACTGACGAGCTCTCTGAGCTGAGCGTTTTCTTCCTTCATCTTTTTTAGCTCCTCACTCTCTCTTTTTTGCTGTTGCGAACTGCCCCCGCTTACCTGCGGTACTGGTGCTGCACTCTGTTGTTTTTGCTGCTGTTCCTGCCTGGCTCTCGTAGTCTCTGGTAGCGGGGGTCTGCTGGCCCACGTTGCTGTAGCAGGCAGGATCGGACCACCGCCCGCCTTGAAAGGCTGAACCCAGCCTTGCTGCGTCATAGCTGCACCGCTGGGCATGAGTTGAGGGAAGTCCATAGGGCTCGACTTGAAGGCGCGCTCCTCGGCGCGCTCTCTTCTTCTTTGTCTGACGATGAACGGCGTTTGGTATCGCTGACGACACGCTTTGTCGCCGGTGGGGTGGCCCTTTCCGCAAAGCTTGCATCTTGCTTGACATTCATGGCCGTCCGCGGGGTTTGTATTTCCGCAGCCGCGGCACACCTTTAGCGTAGGCGTCGGGCAGACATCGGCACGATGTCCGACTCGGGCGCAGTTGTAGCAAACCTCGATTTGTTTCTTGTACAAGAAGCATCTATGCAGGGTCTGGCCAACTCGCACGTAGTCTGGCACTTCATCCGCATCGAAGAGAACAATCACCGAACCTGTTTCCTTGATGCGCTTGGCTTCTCGTGCCGATGGATTTCCCCTGTGTACTATAAGGGCATTGAGATCCCCATCGCTGATTCCAGGCTCTACGTTGCGTAGCACCCCCTTCACAAATCCGTCCCCTGCAGCAGCATACACGCTGACTTCGTGCTCTTTCCCGTTGACCGAAATTGACGTGATTCTCAGTAGCTTCTTTGCGTTGGACTCCTTTTCCGTGCAGACGACCACGATGTTCTGAACAACGTTCGGGCACACCAGGTCAGTCTCTGCTTCCATACGGGAAATTCCCGCCGCCCTGAAGATGGCCGCAGAAACGCCGTAATGGCTGGCTTTTCTCAAATCTAGACCGTTGCGCGGCCTCACGATGATCTTCTGATGCTCTTCCGGTAACTGCGGCATTCTGGAAGCTGCTAGAACCTTCCTTCTCAGCGCCGGTATGCGCCTCCCCCTTGTGGCGCCAACGCGGCCGCGACCTTGGGGGATCCATGGGTGATCGAGAAACTCGCAAGCGTCCGTCTTTTTTCTGCTCGCCGATTTCTTTTGAACGAGGTTCCAACCACCATCGTTCGCGTTGTCCTCCGGAACATCTTCAGCGTCCATATCGATCGATGGCATCGTTTCTCTGAGCCGCGTCGAGGCGCTCCTTGCCGTGTTAGGCTTAGTTGCTCCGCCGCCACCGGCGACGGGCGTGCTCGTCGTTAAGCCTAAGCAGTAGTACAATCCTCAGAGTCGAAAAGGATAAAAAAATTGCCAAAAACTCACTCAAATTCGAAAGTCCGCCCCTCCCCGTGGTCGGGGAACTTTGCTGTGTCAGTAGAGATGAAAATCCGGGTGGAAATAGGCACATGCGAGACCGAGAAAGACGAAAAACCGGAGCGACGCGCGGAGACGTCCGCACACCATAAGCAACGCTCGCGTCTCCCGGGCCGTTGCGAGGCTTTAGTAATAAAAAAAAAGAGGCATGCGCACAGCCACGCTCCTCTGTGCACGCGCAGAGCTGCGTTGTTATGTGTTACGTTACATGTGCCTCATCTTGAAATTCGGTAGAGTTCTGACCGTCATAAAGGCCGGAGACTTCAGGATTTAATGCGCGTTCTAGGTGATGGTACATCTGATACGCCCGTCCTCTATACTGACGTGGCACGGTACCCACAAAGACAGGCCATGTGTCTTGTCGTAGTAGACAACACCGACACTCTAAGCGTTTCAGCCACGCTTAACACTAACGACAGTGCCATGGCGGAAGAGGCGGCTGTCGCCCTGGCTATTGTACATGCTTCTCTCTAGCAGCACGGGACGAACCTATGACAGTGGTCACTGACTTGCGCACTGCCTGTAGGAACATAGCACAAGGAATGGTGACACCGCGGACACACACCGTATTCTGACATCTTTACACCCCTCATTACTACACAGGGTGCGTATCGTTTGGACACCTGGACACGCCTCTATCCATGGCAATGAACGCGCTAATGCGGTAGCCCGAGAGCTCACAAACCGGGCGCCATCGGAAGAGCTGTCCAATCCAGACGACGCACCAGCAGAACCATTGAACTACGCCGACACTCTAGAACATTAGAGACAGAGCCAACGTTATTTTCCCCCACCACACCATTCCCTTACCAGGGACAAAGCTGTCGCGTGGCGGCAACTAGAGACTAATTCATTCCCATGCCTCTTCACCCTACACCTCTTTCATCCCACACAATATCCCTCATACTGTCCCTACTGCGGAGCGCAGCCCACAGTATGCCACTGCACGTGGGAATGCCCATGTCCACCGGTCTGTTCCCCTATCCCATCACCATCACATTCCTCCTGGGAGACTGCGCTGACCAGCTCGGCGCCGCAGGAGCAGCGTCGGCTGATCCAGCGAGCACGTGGAGTGGCGCGAGCCAATGGGGCCCTGAACTAAGGGCTCCACCCTACGAGGAAGATTCCTCACTTCGTTTAAATAAATGTTTACTCTCTGTCTCTCTCTCTCTCTCTCTTTCCAGGAAGTGCGTCCTGTAATCTACGACCCTTACTTTTACTTGAAAGACAAACCCCACGTCTTTGCCTCGAACGGCGAAATTGTGCTGCCAGTAATGTAGTGCATTTATAAAGTCGAATCACCCCCTTCGATAAACGTGCGAGCAACTAACGCTACAAACTTTTTGGAAGAGCAACTATACGCCACTCTCCCGCCCGCAGTCAATATTTATCATTAGAAAGCACTGGTGACGCTATCGATGGCCTCAGGTCATTTTTTTCTGCAGAGCATTGTATCTAATCATTATACCTCTCTGCCGTATCTACGTCTAATACCACCAATCCTGTCAATACAAAATATCTTATTAGTAATGACATATTCCCTAAATATTGGACTAGTGGATATAGTATTTTCGTAACTATAATGAAGCTACATTGGAAATGAGAATCTAGAAAAATGAGCATAAACGAACTATAATCTAGGTCCAACTAATGGGGCAAATCACATATTTTCGTCTACTTCTAAAGCATACCGAACGCGATAGAGTTCATTAAAAGTTTGGAGGAGGAAGCAACTTTCTTAACACTAGGTCAAGTGAGGGTGGGATAGGGAGGGTAACGGGAAAAGGAAAATGACGGGCCCTCAGGCTACCCTAGGTTTTGACCCCTTGAGCCTCGGCGACCTCTGTGGCTCAGCACACAAACCGGAGTTGGTCATCCTGACGCGAGCTGCGCCGCGCAGCCTCCCATATCGCTCCTGTCGCTCAGCCCCTTCAAAATTTGGAGTTCGCTTGTTAGGACAATTTCGATCAACGTGGTCGAAGGCAGCTCGCGGACAAGGGGAGAGACGGTAGTTTGGCTAGGTGTCACCAGGATGAATTTTGGCGTTGATTAAATGAGACTGCAAAGTGCTCGTTTGCAGTCGGTGCCAAACTACTTGTTCGGCCTGGTTCAGACATTTATGAGACGAAGGATATTGCAAGCCGAAATTGCGATAATGTAGAGTAATTTCGTGATAGGTGAGTAGGTGTTCTCACGCACTGTGAAAGGAAGGTAGGCCGTCCACTGCCCGATTGACGAGTGCTCGGGCTCTTTCGTGGACGATCGCATTTCCTTGGTGTCCACAGTGCGCTTGGAACCCATAGGAGGGCGATTAAACGTTGAGGAGGAGGAATTGATTGCAGGATACGGTAAGCGGGTGCGTGAATGCGGTGCATAGACATGTAGCGAATTGCCGTTTTTGAGTCGGAAAATATATATTCAGCCTGAGTCTGAGCAATTGCAAGGCCAATAGCGGCTTCTTCAGCCACAATAGGTTGGGCACGGCAGCATTCAAGCAATGCGGACGCTTAACCATTTCGTGTTCATCGTGCAGATTGTACAGCGCTTCACGGGCTTGCTGTTTTCTGTCAACGATGGAAATGCTTTCTTCGCCACGGATGCATGGTCTGCGAAGGCATTCAACGCATCGATCCTACACGTGCCAGGTATCCTGCCCTTCGCGGCAGTAGAATCTAAGCTGCCTGACAACGATGGAACCAGGGCACAAAACCTGCATGCAGCGCCACCATATACAACCGCGACTACAAAAGCGCATGCACCAGGAAACGCAGGCGATGGGCACGGCAGCATTCAAGCAATGCGGACGCTTAACCATTTCGTCTTCATCGTGCTGGTGAGACCCAGAGTGAATTTAAGGCCATGGATTTTTGTTAAACTTTCAGAACTGCTTTTTCTGAGTGCAAAGGTGAAAAGTGTCACGTAGTTTTTTAATATATGATGTTACTTGGCCGCAGCACTTTGTCCAATATATTGGACATTAGGACTCTACGGGCACTTTTTTGGGGAACCGAGAGTAGGGCATAGTTGAGGCCAGTGACCGAAAAAAGACATCTCGCAACACAAATCTACTTTTATTTGCTGCTTCCAAACTGGGAATACAATTATCAATGGTCGTGTAAATTCCAGTCATACAGGGCCTATCCCTTACAAAAATGACATATATGGCGATATCAGGAATTAGGCATATGTGGCTATTTATGGCACGTGCTCGTACGTGGCCGTATTTGCCCAAATCTAAATAGAGGTATGTGTGGCAAAAGACCAACACGAAGAATGCCATGTATGGCTCTTATACGTAATGGGCAAATAGGGCCACGTAGGCAAACGCGCCATATATAGCCAGATATGCATAATGTGGCCATATATGCATATCTGGCTATGTGTGGCATGTGTCGGTATTTGGCCGTATTTGCCCAATACATGCCGTAATCTTACATGGCATTCCTCGAGTTGGTATTTTATTGACATATGTGTTTCTATCACTATTTGGGCAAATACGGCCGCATACGGCCACGTGCCATACACAGCCACATATGCCCACTTCCTGATATCGCCATATATGGCATTTTTGTAAGGGAGCTATTACCTACAAGAGAAAAGACGTCAAGTTTAAATGTAATACTCAGAGAGCGCACGGGAGCGTACTGTCGTGTTTTTGTTGTCATTGAGACCCAATGTCCATTACGTTGGACATTGTCAAACACGCAACGCATGCAAGAAAACTACCACAATTTTTGCTCAAATATGAATTTCTTTGTGTGCTTCAACCTTAGGTGTCTTAATGCGTAAATACGCATTAAGACACCCAAGAATGAATAGAAATCCAGTTACTTCTTAGACAGCAGCCGTGGAAGTCATTCGCGCTCAATCCGGCCATTTTGAGTGCTCCTGAGAGGCGGGAAACACAGCGACTTTGACCATATTCACTGGATGGAAGCACAGGTCCCACAAGCAGCCGAGAAAATGCTTTACGGGTGGAGGCAAGTGCTTTGAAAGCCGTAGTGCGCTGTTTTACGATGTCCAATATATTGGACAAATTTCCCATTGCCGGGTGTCAGGAGGATATGGAATTTGTATTCGATCAGACAACCGTTTTTTTTTGTTCGTGCTGCCGTGCCCGGAGCAGTTTTGTCAACCTGTGCAGATATAGTGAAGAAATTATTGCTCCTTGGGAGCGATATTGAACCAAATCCGGGGCCTGAGCTAACCCAAATCTCAAAACAGATAAAATAAATTGCTGCCGACATAAAAGAGATAAAAGAGAAGCGTCTGACTGATATTGATAAAAAGCTTGACGCAATATCGGAACTAGAAAAGAAAGTCGAAGCTTATCAAGGTGCAATACTAAGCATGAAACAGGTAATAGAAATTATCCAAAAAACAATAGATGACCTTCAAAATCGAAGCCCCCGGTCAAACCTTATTGTGTATGGCTTAGTAGAACAGGATGGAGAGAAAAGCGATGGCCTGGGGCAAGCTGTGAACGAAGGTATTATTGAAGAAAAGCTTGAGCTCGAACCTGTTTCAATTGAACAAGTACACCGCGTAAGGAAAACAAAGCCAAATAAAACTAGGCCAGTTATTTTCAAACTACTGCACTCTAGACAAAAACAAGCAATACTGAAAAATGGGTGCCAATTAAAAAACTCTGGCTTGTCTATTGGTGAAGACTTTTCGCGTTATATAAGGGATGTTAGAAAAAGACTCTGGGAGAGTGCGAAAGAAAACCGACAAATCCACGAAAAGGTGTCACTAGCCTTTGATAGACTTTATATCAATGGCCAAGCCTTCGTTTGGAATGATGAAAAAATTACAAAAGTTCGCTTTCATCAAAAAAAGAGGGCGACACGAAGGGGTAGCCTTACACTCGCCAAAACGCAAAGTCAAAGAAATCACTGTACTAAATATAAATGCTACAAGTATTCTAAACGAAATCGAAGCTCTTCAAAATCTGTTGCGTCAATATGAACCTGATGTTGTGGCTATTACTAAAACATGGCTCACCCCCGACGTGTACGACTTGGAAATTGCACCACCAAATTATTCTGTAATCCGCAAAGACCGCCAGACGCCATTGGGAGGCGTTGCTCCGTTGATAAAGAATTGTTTCTCTTTCCACGTTTTGCCAGACAATTTAGAAGCTGAAGCTGTCTTTTGTAAACTCGCGCGTGATCCCGGGACTGTGCTCATGGGTTGTGTTTATGGCAGCCCGTCAACAGGCCATGAATGTATATGCGCTATTCAGGAATTTATGCCGCAAAATATGCGAAATTCTAAAATATTGTTAATGGGTCATTTCAACCTTGCTGACATAGACTGGGATACTCTGCACTACTCGTTACCAGCTTCTGAATCTCCGCTAGATAACATGCTTACATTTCACCTTCAGGATATCGGGGCTGAATCTACACGCACACAAGGTGCTGCAAAAAGCATTCTGGATCTTATCCTCCTCTGCCAACACTTCCCGATGAGGGCTATTAAATCGAATGTTATTCCAGTCATTCCGGATAACGATATTCCTTTATGCACTTTACCAATTGGCGAAACCGTAATGAATCGTAGCGAAGTATCTCTGATAACTGATTTTCAAAAGGCGGACGACAACAGCATATTAACACACTTAGACTACGAGTTTTCCGACTTTTCACAACTCGCGTCTGACCTATCGTGTGACATAGATACACTCTGCATCACGTTCATGTCCATTGTATTTTTTTATCAATAAGTATGTTCCCCAAAAAATTAGGAAGCAACAGAGGTCAAACCCACGGATTAAGTGAGAAGTTATTCACTCAAGTTTCAATCAACCAACCCGCTCAGGATAGGGTGGATTGGAAATCGTTGGGAGAGGCCTTCGTCCTGCAGTAGACCTAAACAGGCTGATGATGATGATGATGATATTCACTCAAAACGTCGTGTGAATTGGCTTCATAAAACCGCAAAAAATAACCCAAGTCAGTCGATAACTTTAGTATTACAGTATACTAAAACTGATCTCCGAGACAAAGCCAAATAAGCAAAGCATCAGTACATTAACACAACCCTACCGAGTCTCCTCACAAATAACCTTCGCAGGTTCTGGAAACACTTCGGCGGAACGGTGGCAGTGGTACAACTGTCTGCAGAAGAAAAACAAGAGACAGCTGATTCCTTTAACGTCAGTATTCACAACGTCAGTATTCACGCTGAATGATGTAGTAAATATTGACACGTGCGGTTGTTTTAAGTGGAAAGCCGTTATCGCTTCAAAGTGACGCGCGCTGGTTTTGACTGAGAGCAGGGAGCGGCGTTATCAGTTTCTGTTACGCGCGGCCGCGTTTATCCTGCAGGTCACTTCTGGAACCGGGTCGACCATTCTTGAAACTTTGCCTGAAATCTTTGCCTGTTCGCCCGACATCACCTTGAAACCTGCGTGCTTCGTCTCAAGTGCTGCTTGTGCCACAACCACGGGACATCTGGTGGAGGTGCTTCTTGGTCCATGTACCGTACGCTCCCGTCCAGCCGTGAGCCAAGCCCAAGCCGCCAAGAAGACGACTCCAACCCGGTCCTTCGAGTTAGCAGCAGACAACAAGGGCTCCCGCCCGAATACCTGCCGCTTCCCGACAAGGACAAGAAAAAATTGGGGGACCCTTAAGCTTCGTCTTTAAGAGTTGAATGCGATAGCGAAATCCGGCCCCTAGCGTACACTTCAACCACTCAGTGTATACTTATTAATGTGTGTTGTTACACAAACACACATGCGCACAGACACACATACACGCATGCGCGACATATCTATAGTAATGGTAGAGGATTTCGATCGATTTAATAGCACTTTTATATCACCTTCATGAAAATATTGTACAGTGTGTAGTCACATGGTCCTGTATTATCAACAGCGCGTAGGCGTGACACTTTCATTCGTAAAAGGTCACATTCTGTCGTCCTTCTTGCTTAACTATCTGGCCGCTGTTCCATTTGTTCTTCTGGAGACATCTTCCGGCCAACCGCAACAAGCATCATCTTATGGTCGGTGAAATGGCAAACAGCACATTACCTAATGTTTGCTGTTTGCTTGATATGATATTGTCACGCAGTAGTGTGACTAGAAGAGCTAGACGTAGAGAGCGTCTTGGGTCAGCCACTTCATTGGAGACCTTCTCCCAATTCGGAAGTGGTAGCGACGAAAGGCGCAGCTGTCTTTCAGCGGGTCACAAGAGAAAGTGCACCACGGCTCGGCGACGCACGCGGTTTTATACCCCGCAGAGTTCGAGCTGGACGCTCCTTAAGAACCTGTCAAAGTGGAACGCCACAGCATCACTTACGCGCGTTCATACCAGACGCCTAGTGTTGCGCATGCATAGACGCAAGGCGAAGATAGAAATGCTAAGTGCGCGCGTCTGTCGCTTTAAATGAAAGGACGCCATGTGACAATATGTTCCCTGTCCTAGAACGGCGGAACCATTTAGGCTCTGCTGTAGTCGCATGGCCTCCGAGATGGCCGGCGCGCCCACCGTCTCGGAGGCCATGGTAGTCGAGACATGGTTTTCACAATGTCTCACAGATGGCAGCACATTATCTAATGTTTGCTGTTTGCTTGATATGCTCAATAAAGTTTATTCCTCCTACAAATCGCCGAATGGGCTCATTTTCATCGTGACACCTGCCGAACAAAATGCGTTAAGCCGACTCCTTCCACTACCTGACATTTATGTGGTGTTTTTTTCCGAGGAAGTTGATAGTAACATCGTGGCTTTGAAAAGCAGCTATGCTAAACAGGTCCGATTGGTTCAGCACCTTCCTAATATAGTAGTTTCATCACATGTTGTAAGTACTTCACAGGCTCCTTAGGGCTTCCTCAAGGAAGTTGTAGACTCATTCCTTTTCTTGAAAGTTAGATTTAGCCTGGAGTATATTTTCACCGCGAGCCGAAAAGCGATTTCTGTTGCACTGGTGGACTCAATTTTCCCAGATCCTTTGTATCAGGACACATTATTTAGGTCGGCCTTAACAAAATGTACTTAGAAGGGTTTCGAAAATGTGTATACCTCCCGGTATCAAAACATTTTTCTTTAAACTGCATTCGGGAACACTTCCCGTTAAAACCTGGTTGAACGCGAAGGGCTGCTTCGTGCCGTGGTCCTTGAATTGTCGACTCTGTCCAAGCGCAGAAACAATTGATCACTGTTTTATTGACTGTACGGATGCAATATTTTTTGGGACATTCTCCAGCGAACTCTTAAAAAGGACATGGACATCACTCCTTACTCAATTCGATTTCTACCGTTCAAAACGATTACCGGTCCTCCCTATGACATGTTCATAGTGCTCGGTTTATACAGCCTATGGAGATCAAGACTGTGTGATCGCCATGCGGAAAACCCACGTTCGACAAGATCATTCTACCGAGAAACTGTAGCCTACGTAAGAAGTGTGCATGCGGCTCAGGAGTCGCCGCCTGAATGGATGCACTTGTTAGACGCATGTGTGTGTTTGCCTGATTTTTGAGTGTGGAGTCGTTCTCATCCTGATCTTTAACTTCAGTTGTCATTTCCATGTAATAAAGAAAAAAAAACATCGTGGCTTTGTGGTAGGACACCTGCTTGCCACGCACACTGGCCGGGTTCGATCCTCAATGGGAGCGAAGATTTGTATTATTTATTTTATTTCCATCTTTCTCAATTTTTCGCTCACGGAGAGACGCCGACACCGACGGCGGTATTTCTGCGAAACGAGCTCTCTAACGCTATCGCGTTAAAACAAAGGATGCAACCAAACCGGCATCCACGATGGCGGAAGCAAGATCTGCGGCAACCATGGTCGTGCACCAACCCAAAGAGCCGCCTACCCTCCGCGGATCGTCATACGAGGACCCGGAAAGCTGGCTGGACATCTACGCCCGCGTCGCAGCCCTTAACAAGTGGGACCCCGACGATAAGCTGCGCCATGTATATTTTAGGGGCGAAGCTCCTTAGGGTGTGGGTCGTTCCCTCCTCTGTAGTAGTAGTATGTATGTAGCCAGCTCTAGTTTTATGAAGTGCTCACTAGATGGCGTGATGGCGCCGCGGTGCTCCCTGCATTCAGATGTATGGGAATGCGTAGCATTGGGGTCCGTCTGTCTGTCTGTCTGTCTGGCTGTCTGTCTGTCCATCCTTCCGTCTGTCTGTCTGTCTGTCTGACCGTCCGTCCGTCGTCCGTCCGTCCGTCTGTCTGTCTGTCCGTCCGTCCGTCTGTCCGAGTGCTGCGGTGCTGCTTAGCTAGCACGTGCACTAATCAACAGATGGCGCGGAGGCGTTCGCTGCGTGCTCTAGTGTGGTAGGAGAGCGCTAGATGGCGACACACAGTGTTTGTCACGTCTTTGATGATGTACTGGGCAAGATTCACGGAAGATTCACGGTTTTTACCGATGAACGTCCGGAGCTTCGCCCACACATCATTCACTCCGTGGATATGCGTGGATTTTAGGGGCGAAGCTCCTTAAAGCGGCACCCGTTCGTCCCTCGTCGTAGTCGTAGTCGTAGTGCGTAACCAGTCTTACGCTTTGACCTCCAAGGTGGTGCCGGTGGGAGATTTCTCCTGTGCGTTGTTGAACAATAAAAAAAATTCGCAGCGTGCGCTTTAACTAAAAGCCGAATTCTTCTGTCTCTCATTCCCCATTAGCAGCCATTGGCATGTCCCAGTAGGAAACGTTAGTAGAAGTAGAAGTGTTAAAAGCCGACTTCTGCTGTCTCTCATTCCCAGTAGCAGCCATTGTTTACCTCCAAGGTAGTGCCTGGTGAGATTTCTCCTGTGCGTGATTTCTTAGAGGAACGCTACCAGCTCGCAAAGAAGGAGAAGGCGCCCTAACCCGCGAGAGACAACGTTGGCGCAGGCAGCGTCTCCTAGCGAGTTTCTTGATTGAGAAATACCGACTGCTCGCGTTGGAGAAGCGTTCACCGGCAACCCATATATATATATATATATATATATATATATATATATATATATATATATATATATATATATAGGGTTGAAAAGAGACACACGTTCAAAATTCTTGCTTTATTAACGCTTCGGCCGGTGGGCCGGCCTTCGTCGACGAAGGCCGGCCCACTGGCCGAAACGTTAATAAAGCAAGAATTTTGAACGTGTGTCTCTTTTCAACCCTACATTGGACCGGACCCAACGAACTTCAATCTGAAAATACTATATATATATATATATATATATATATATATATATATATATATATATATATATATATATATTATATGTAGGCACTGGATCTTGACTTGCAGTGAAGTGCCGGTGGGAGATTTCACTTGTGCATAGTTGAACCATGAGGATTCGTAGCATGCGCGTTAACCAAATTAATCCGGAACTCGGCACGATCTACGATGAACCTCCCGAGCTTCGCCCACTCATCATCATTCACTCCGTGGATATGCTGTAATTTTTTTTTATTTGGAGGACGCCGCAAGACCTTGGCTCGAGAACCGCGAGTCAACGCTTCGAACCTGGGACGACTTCCGCACTGCTTTCCTGCCAACCTTTGCAAGCGTCGTGCGGAAGGAAAGAGCCGCATCACTGCTTGAGACTCGTGTGCAGCTCCCAACGAAAACGCAACAATTTTCACGGAGGAGATGACGCGACTATTCCGCCACGCCGACGCCGACATGTCCGAGGAGAAGAAGGTTCGCCTCCTGATGCGAGGAGTGAAGCAGGAGCTCTTCGCCGGACTAATCGGAAAGCCGCCAAAGACGGGTCAAGAGTTACTCTCCGAGGCTACCACCATTGAGAAGACCCTCAAGATGCGCACGCGACAATACAATCGCCGAACGTGGCTAGACATCGCAGAACTCCAAGGGCTTGGCGCCGACGACATACGCCAAACCATAAAGGCTGTTTTTCGCGAAGAACTGCGCCGGATGTTCCCGTCGTCGCAGCCCCAAGTCGCCTCCCTCGGAGACATTGTTCGCGAGGAAGTACAGCGCTCACTGAGCGTACCAGAACGACCGCAGCCCCAACCGGAGGCGATGACCTACGCCGATGCCGCACGCCGACCTGCCGCCGCTCCTCGCCCATGCCAAGACCCAACGCCTCCGCAGTTTCGTCGCCAGCCACCGCCGCCACCTCCGACGCCATCCCGCTCGCCAGTAATCCAGCACGCGCCGAGGAAACTGACATTTGGCGCACCCCGAACCACCGCCCACTATGCTACCACTGTGGCGAAGCCGGGCACACCTACCGCTGCTGGCAGTACCGTGAGATGGGGCTGCGTGGCTTCGACGTGAACGCGCCGCGTCCGCGCCCAGGTGAGCGACTTCGCGACATCACCGACTACATCGCCGGATCGCAGTGGCAACGACAACGACCATCCCGTTCACTTTCGCCTGGCCGCTACGTCTCCCCGCATCTCCGCCAGTACACCGGCCCCACCCGGGGCCGATCTCCAAGCCCCTATCCGGGAAACTAAAGGCAGCAACCGATGGTGGTGCGGTTGCTGCACGACGCAATGCCGAAGATCCTCCGCCGCCGCCGATGACGACAACCACGACGCACGAACCCTCCCGACGTAGTTGCAGCACGCGCCTCAACAGAGTCTTCACGAGAAAGCCTCGCCACCGACGCGACATGGCAGCACCGGAGCAAGCCGACGCAACCGTGATCCGACGCCCCGACCTAACCGGAACGCCAGACGACGAACCACGACGTGATTATCGGCGGCCACAGCGTCACCGCCCTAATCGATACCGGCGCCGACTACTCTGTCATGAGTGGTCGCTTCGCCGCCAAGCTGAAGAAGGTAAAGACTGCCTGGGAAGGACCAGATGTCCGAACAGCAGGGGGCCACCTTATAACACCGACTGGAACCTGCATGGCAAGAGTAATGATTGACAGCCAGACGTATTCGGTGAGTTTTGTGGTCCTGCAGCAATGCTCACGAGACGTCATTTTAGGCATGGATTTCCTGGACCAGTACGGTGCAGTCATCGACCTCAGATCAAATTCAATCACGCTTTCCGCGGATAATGCAACGCCGTCAGGCGGCAACGTCGCTTACCATGCCTTGAATGTGACAGAGGAGCAGGTAACCGTCCCGCCACTGTCCAGCGTCATCATTTCTGTTGGCACCAAAGCACCTACCAACATACAAGGCGTCATCGAAGGCGACCACCACTTCCTCCTAAACCGTCAGATGTGCGTCGCAAGAGGCATAGCCAAGCTGCATAACGGCTAAGCCAAGGTAATGGTGACCAACTTCAGCAACGAATACAGGCACCTGAATAGGGGTACGACAGTAGCGCACCTAAGTAAATTTGTGGAAGTAAGCAATACCTTCGCCCTCACCGATTCTAGGGGACCCGCAACGACGACCGCAGTGTCCGCGCCTGCCTTCGACATCAATCAAGGCCTTTCCAGGCAGCAACAAAAGGAGCTCAAGGCCTTACTCCAGCAATACAAGCACTGCTTCTCCTCGTCATCGAGGCTTCGTCAGACCCCTCTCGCGAAACATCGCATCATAACCAACGAATATGCCCGTCCTCTCCGTCAGAGCCTCTACCGTGTTTCGGAATGGGAACGCGAGGCCATCAAGCAACAAGCCGACGAAATGCTGCGTGACGACATCATTCAGCCGTCTACGAGTCCGTGGGCGTCACCCGTGGTTTTAGTGAAGAAAAAGGATGGCACCCTACGTTTTTGCGTCGATTATCGTCGTCTGAACAAGATCACGAAGAAGGACGTGTATCCTCTTCCACGGATAGACGATGCCTTGGATCGACTCTACTACACAAAAGTATTTTTTGTCGATGGACCTCAAAACCGGCTACTGGCAAATTGAAGTAGACGAGAGAGACCGAGAGAACACTGCCTTCATAACACCAGACGGCCTGTTCGAGTTTAAGATCATGCCCTTTGGTTTTTGCTAAGTGCCTGCGACGTTCCAAAGGGATTTGGACACAGTACTGCCAGGCTTGAAGTGGCAGACTTGCCTCATCTACTTGGACGACGTAGTCGTATTTGCTTCCAGCATCGATGAACACCTCCGGCGCCTTGAAGCTGTTCTTCGGGTAATCAAAGCCTCCGGACTTACCCTGAAGCCAGAAAAGTGCCGCTTCGCATACGAGGAGCTGTTGTTCCTTGGCCACGTTATCAGCAAGTCGGGAGTACTCCCTGATCCGCAGAAAACAGCTGCGATCGCCGACTTTCCTCCGCCCACCGACAAGAAGGCAGTACGCCGATTTCTTGGCCTCTGCGCTTATTACAGGCGCTTCGTCAAGAACTTTTCGCGGATCGCCGAGCCGCTGACGTACCTCACGAAGGCTGACGTCGACTTCAAATGGGAAACGCCGCAAGTCGAGGCATTTCAAGAGCTAAGGCGACGCCTGCGAACGCCGCCAATACTCGCGCACTTCGACGAAGAGGCCGACACCGAAATTCACACGGACCGACGGAGTTGAAAGGGTTATCAGTTACGCTAGCCGGTCACTTTCGAACGCGGAAGCGAACTACTCCACCACGGAAAAGGAATGCCTTGCCATCATCTGGGCTACATCAAATTACCGCCCCTACCTGTACGGCAGGCCTTTTAATGTCGTGAGTGATTACCACGCCTTGTGTTGGCTAGCTAACTTCAAAGATCCATTAGGACGCCTCGCACGATGGAGTCTCAGACTGCAAGAATTTGACATCACCGTCGTCTACAAGAGCGGACGAAAGCACTCCGACGCCGACTGCTTGTCTCGCGCCCCCGTCGATCCACCGCACCAGGATGACCTGGACGATGACTCTTTCTTCGGACCCATAAGTACCGACGACTTTGCCGAACGCCAACGAGCTGATCCAGAGCTCAAGAGCCTCATGGACTACCTGGAAGGCAAGACAGCCGCCCTGCCGAAAGTATTCTGCCGAGGACTGGCTTCGTTTTTCCTGCGGAACAACGTTCTCCTGAAGAAGAACTTCACGCCGCTCCGCGCCGACCACCTCCTCGTGGTGCCTTGAGTGTTACGTCCAGAGGTTCTCGAAGCTTTACACGACGAGCCGCCAGCTAAACACCTCGGTTTTTCCCGTACACTATCAAGAATAAAAGAGAAGTACTATTGGCCTCGCCTCACTGCCGACTACGCCCATTACGTAAAGACATGCAGAGACTGTCAGCGACGCAACACGCCGACAACTAGGCCAGCCAGACTTCTCCAACCCATCGAACCACCTCGACGACCGTTCCAGCAAATCGGCATGGACTTACTGGGGCCGTTCCCGACGTCGACTTCCGTCAATAAATGGATCGTCGTAGCGACTGACTACCTCACCCGCTATGCCGAAACAAAGGCCTTGCCCAAGGGCAGTGCCGCCAAGGTCGCCAAGTTCTTCATTGAGAACATCGTCCTGCGTCACGGAGCCCCTGAGGTCCTCATCACCGACGGAGGTACGGCCTTTACGGCTGACCTAGTTCAAGCGATCTTGAGGTTAGGATAAACAGTTCGCCTGACATCAGCTTGAGTCCTGCGTGCTTCGTCTCAAGTGCTGCGTGTCACAACCACGTGACAATATCTCGAACTAATTTTCAGGAAGTCTTTCCAGCTTTCTGAATTACCTTCAGACTGGAAATCAGTAAAAATCATTCCAATTCATAAATCTGGAGATAAAAGTATGATATCAGACTATAGACCTCTATCTCTTAAAAGTATACATCATGCAAACTACTAGAAGATATTATTTTCAAATATATCACATTTTTTCTTGAAAGAATGCACTTTTTATCTCCCAACCAGCACGGATACCGAAATGGTTTATCAACTACTACGCAATTGACTTTGTACATGACCTCGCATTTAGCCTCAACAACTGCAGTCGAACTGATATGGTTCTATTAGATTTTATCCAAAGCATTCGACAGTGTAGGCCATAACAAATTAATCGCAAAACTAGAAGTCGTCTTAGTGTAGCAGCACATTTACTTGTTGGATTAAGGACTTCTTGCTCAGCCGAAAACAATTTCTATTCTTTGAAAGCGCTAAATCAAGAACTGTTTCCGTTTCATCAGGAGTACCACAAGGATCAGTTCTCGGGTAATTTACATTAACGACATTGCAGCGGACATCGATTAAAACACTTTAAATTAAAACTTTTTTCCGACGACTGTGTTATATACCAGGAAATTAATAGTCATACAAACCACCTAACTTTGAGTGCTTCCCTTCACACAATCTCCGAGTGGTGTAGGCTATGGCAGATGTCAGTTAACGTAAAAAAATCCGCCGTGATTACAATACCTAAAAAGAAAGATCCCCCATACTTCGATTATGTGGTCGACGGTACTGTGCTAACTAAAGTAAACGCACATAAATGCTTAGGTGTTACGCTTACTGCCGACCTTAAATTTACCCAGCACATCGATAATATTACCACAGCAGCATTACGCAAGTTACTTTTTCTTAGAAGATGCTTAAAACAAGCCCCTACACCTGTTAACCTGGTGTTGGGGCTAGTTTTAAGACTAACTTAAGACTAGCTTAAGACTAACAAAGACTCATCGTCATCATCATCCTCATCATCATCAGCCTGCTCAGGTCCACTGCAGGACGAAGGCCTCTTCCAACGATTTCCAATCCACCCTATCCTGAGCGAGTTGGTTAAACGCAACAGAGGCAGGCAAAAGGTTAGATTGAGCGATGTAATTAAACTGAGACTAACTTCAGAAAACTAGAGGCAGTGCAAAGAAAAGCCACAAGATCTATCCAGAATAAGTACCGGCACACAGACTCGCCAACAATCCTCCTAAAAGCATCTAATCTAAAAACGCTATGAGAAAGAGCGAAGGAAGCCCGTCTAAAATTTCTGTTTCAGATCCGTAACAACAGCTTCAAGATAAACGCATCGAAATACATTTCACTTTCTGAATCTCGTCCTACACGTCAAAAGCATGCGAATAAAGTAACAGAATATTCATTTTCTAATGACGCTTTTAAATATTCATTTTTTACACTTGCCATTAGAGAATGGAATCTACTACGCCCATTTATCACAAAGACCAAATCGTTCTCCGAATTCGCCAGGAAATTGAAGAAACAAATAATGTTGTCCCAATCAAACTCCCTAATGCCTTTTCCATCCCCCATTTACTCTTCTAAGTTGCAACCCCTTCCTTTCTTTGTTTTTGAATACTTTTCATGGGATGCTGTATTGCTGTATCATTGTGCAAATGGTATTGAACTTTACACAATTTGCTTTAGTGATGTTATGAGTCCATGAAACTTCATTGTATGTATTTATGTAACCGCTGTTTATTGTTGTGATATAGTTTGTAGTCTCTCTTTACCTGTATTCGTTTGCACACTTGACTGTTATCTAAACCTTTCACTTATTGTACTGACTTTTTGGATTGCCCTCCTGCTAAGCTCTCAGCTGAGAGCAGCAGTATTGGAAATAAATGACTAAATAAACCACACGGTCAAAAGTGGAGCAACTAAGGAGTTTATGGGCATTATCTGTGACTCCCACTGCGAAGACAGGACGAGGGGGGTGTTCTGCCGCATCTACATATAACCTACTGGGAGCAAAGGTGGGTATCGCTTACGCGATGCCCTGACTCTGGCTACCCTCCGGTCATGACTGTAAACGGGATGGGTGTTTTTTGGATGGGTGTTTTTTGGTGCAATGCGGTTTTTTAAGCAGTGTGGATGAGGTGATCTACCTGGTCCCTTTCGAGGGGCGACAGGTCTAAATAGGGAAGGGCCTAAGTTACCTTACATACGCAGAATGCTTGGATCAAGCGGCGCGTGTCCGCTTCGCGCATGCCCCTGTGTCGATTAGAAATTCGCTTAATGGGAGCAGAGGTATTCCGCACTGACTTTCGTATAGCACCTATCGAAATGGTATTCAAACTGTCATTGGAAATGTTGAGGCCGAGAAACCTAATCTTCTTTACCTCTGGGACGAGTTTACCATCTAAATACGCTGAAATGGCCGGAGATGAAGGGTCTTTGGGACGAATGAGTAGTGGTTCTGATTTAGGTGTTGAGCAGCTGAGGCCAATTCTCCGCGCATGTTCTTGAACCGTTTCTGTTGCCTTTTGGAGGGCGTATTCGATTTCGCCACAGTTACCCGTGGTGGTCCAAAGAGTGATGTTATCGGCGTACAGGGAATTCTGCAAAGCCGGTATGGCAGATAACTTCTGCCCTAAAGGGATCTGGGTCATATTAAAGAGAAAAGGAGATAAGACGGTCCCTTGTGGGGAACCCCTACTGCACCATTCAACGGAACCGAGGTGTATCTCCACGGTTCTATTCGTTAGAAAGGCAGCAACATATTCATATGGGCGTGAGACCACATTGAGTTGACTGAGATTTTGGAGGACAGCTGCGTGTCGGACGTTAGCAAAAGCTTTAGTCAGGTCGAGTGCCAATATTGCTTTTGTCAGGCATGAGAATTTTCGAGTTATTACCTGCTTCTCGAGTTGGAGCATTATGGCTTGCCTAGATAGGCCTGCTCTGAATCCGAACACAGTGGGAAGCAAGAGTTGATTTTTCTCCATGAATCTATTTAGGCGATTGAGGATTACGTGCTCCACGATTTTGCCTCTACACCAAGTAAGGGAAATGGGGCGGAAAATGTCTAGGTCGAGTGGTTTGCCTGTTTTGTGATGAAAGGAATCTTTGCATGTTTCCATTGGGGTGGCAGTGTGCCCTGTTGCCAGTGGTTGTTAATATATTCGGTTACTACCTTAATCGATCCTGCGTCCAGGTTACATAGAGATTTGTTGGTGACGCTATCTGGGCCGGGTACTGAGGTGGTGTGTAACTGATGTAATGCCTCCAACTCCGACATGGGGATGTCTAAGTTTTTTAATATACGAAATTTTTCATATCGTCACGCTTTCATTATATATCCAAGCAGCATTTATTTGCGCAAGCACGTTGTTTAAATGTTTCACCGTCGATTTAGTACGTTAACGAAAGTTAATTCCTGCTTGGCACAAATTACATGTGTTATATTTAATGCTCTACTGCTTTCTTAACAATGAATAGTGACGCATGTGTTATTAACAACTAGATGCAATCACATGCGTGGCTATGATAATAATTGTGAGCATAAGTTAGACCACTTACGTTGTTGCACAAACGGAGAACCAAATGAGACACACGATGGCATGTATTGGCGTGGTCATTCTGTCAGTAGTTGCTGAAAATAGAAATTGTTTGCTCAATACAGTACGCGTTATTATGGTATTCCCCTTATTGTTTCACATAGATTGTCTTCTCTTTAGCCACATATACTCATCTTGAGAGGCGCGCAAATTAAAGCCACAGTTTCCTTTTAATAAGATACGAGAGAAATATACGTGAAATATATTGAGAAACCTTGCCTTTTTGAAAGTTTGCGCGTACGGAAAACAGGGTTCACAGCCAATTTTTGCGCTCTTTAGGTATCATAACTCTGCAACAACACTTTTTTAAGAAAGCGCACTTATTCATTCTGCGGAGCTACAAGTTATTTGCAAGAGAAGTACAAGAGAAGTTATAAGAGGGTAAGATGAAACGAGCAACTACAGAACCAATAATAACGCTATGCTTTCGACGTTAGAAATGTCGCGATACGGCGACATGCCTTAAGGCATCGCGCCACCGAAGCGACGTGGGGCACCAACCACTCCTTGTCCACACCTCTAACAAAACAAAGCACTCCAACGCGAAACCATGTGTCAAGAATTTCGCAAGGAATTTTCAGGAATTTTACTGTTTACCACATGACGAAAGCACCTCGCTTTCCACATCCATCACCGCCGCAGAGAGGGAGAGGTGGTTTATGAAATAACTTCGAAATAACGATCACTTTCGAAGCCCTTCCCCGAGACGCAAACGTGCAAATGGCCTTGAAAGGACCGTAACAGAAACAGTAGTATGAAAAACATGGCGACTGAACAACGACCTCAAGTGCTAGCCGCTGTTATTCGTGGTCTCCTTAAATAGGTTTCGGCGATTCTCCTACAAGTTTCGGCATGGGTCTAGGGATGGTAAAATCGATGAACGATTAATCGATTAATCGATTAAATGTACATGGTTAATCGATTAATCGTCATCGATTTCGCCCTTTCGATTAATCGAATTAATCGATTAAAGCTCTTCGATTAATCGATTACGCCCCCCACCCTCCCCACAACCCCAGCACCGCCCCTTGGCCAGAGCGCATGATTGCGAGGCGCGCGACGCCAAGACGCAGATGTCGAGCGCGTATTTCTACGCAAGTAGAAGGAGCCCGGAGCCGCAGGCGGCTATACCCCATAGAGACAGAAATGAACTCTTGCCGATCTCCGTCGCCTACGCCGTTTTATTTAACTCCCAGATTTCACTTGCTTCTTGCGTAAGTGCCACATTGTAATATGCGCTGCTTATTTCTTGACCGGTTCAGTTCTTATTGCCGTTGTATTTTACTCCTTAGCGAAACAAAGATTGTTTGTCACCAATGAAAGAAAGAGAGATAATCTATTGGAAGGTAGAGAGGCTAGCCTGATCTAGTACGCCCCGGCCTTCTACTCTACTTTCGGGACAACGCAGCAAGGGAAAATAGCGATGAAGCATGATGATGGGGATAAGAATGAATGATCCGGATATGCATAATCAGACATGACTGCTTGCGCGAAGGGGACATGGACGCTAGTAATCATATTTCATTACGCTTGATACCAACTAGCCTAGCTGTCCGCCTTAACGCCCTTTGATAACTGTAATGCTAGTTTCCCTGCAATGTGGTTAGCGCAACTTATGGCAGCTATTCATTTTTGCAAAGCAGTGTGGTATTACGCGGAAAATGTCGGCTCAGCTCTCTTGACATAAACACTCATAGTAGTCAAACCACAGCACGTGTAACTGGGACCTCGCCTCCACTTGTAACGTGACAGGGGCCACCATTAGTAGGGCGAATATGCTGTGCAGGGAAACGCGCTCGAGGTTTATGAAAAAGGTCTAATAGTCGCATAATGGAGAGAAACCACTTTAGCTATATTTAAGTCTAATAGTCGCTTTTCATAATTCGCAACTTTGCGCATCGGTATACCAAACGTCTCGTATCCAATCCATTTCTATTCAAAAAATGACCTTGTAGCATTTGGTAATCCTGTATGGTCGCCCATTTCGAGTGAAATACAACTTTTAACCGTTGCTTGTACTCCCATGTCAGCCAGCCTAGAGGCCGCCGTCTACTATTGTGGCACGAATGGATGACAGTCGCGAAATGCTATGTGTTCTAATCTCTGATACAATAGACAGCGTTCACAGTTCGAGCTGTACGCTCGACTGAAAAGGTGCGTGTAGCGCCGAGCTAAGTCGACGACCAGGTGAAGCCTTTGCAGTACACTGGCACAGCTGCCGTTTATTCTAGCCGGGAGGATAAACTCGTGTCACTATATTTCCCGCAGATGCCCTGCACTGATCGCCTGTTTGAGACCGGTATGCTGCTGTGCAATCTAGCATGAATGACCACAAGGGAGAGATCACCTCAGTTCATGGTTATAGTATTATCGAGGGCTTCCACAATATCTAATGGACAAACCGAGAATTGTTGCCGTCCCTACAAGAGCGAGCGTCGCTAACTTTCCTTTAGTCCTCGTCTCCTTTTTTTTTACTTTTCTCGGAATTTCCTCGTCCTCGGCCACACTGCATGTTTGCGGTGCGACTTTCCAACCAGTGTGGTCGCCGAAAGCGCCTCCAATTTCGGTTCGCTCTAGTAGGCAGACTTCAAGAAAATACGACCTGCCGCCGAATTGTCCGTGGATCATGACCACCCACGGAATTTTGGATCCTTGACATCATCAAAAGACGACGGGCTGCCTGTGTTCAGTGGGCGAAAGTGCGAATTTTCACGCAGCCGCCAATGCGCACATGTCATCTCTAGCGCGTCGGATAAATACTTGTGTCGATATCAAACACAAGCAACGCTTCTCAAAAACAAGGCATCATTTTTCAAGCACTTATAAAAAATTTCGATTAATCGATTAATCGATTAAAACATTACACCGAAAGCAATTAATCGATGAATGGCTAAATCGATGAACGATTAACGATTAATCGATTAAAAACTTTGATCGACCATCCCTACATGGGTCACCTATTCTTATCACGCGCAAAGCTGAGGGAAAGCTGTGGATTGAACTGGTAGCTTCTACAGAGAGATGTCGCCGCTAAGACGCCTCATCTGCATGTCGCGGTTAGTATCTTCGCGTACTCTCCGCTTCATTCTTCTCTCCCTTTCTTTTTCCCGGCCGCGGCAGCTACATTTGGATGGAGGCGAAATGTTGAAGCCCGTGTGCTGTGCGATGTCAATGCACGTTAAAGAATCCCAGGTGGTCGAAATTTCCGGAGACCTCCACAACGGCGTCTCTCATAATCAGAGCTGGTTTTGGGACGTTAAACCCCACAAATCAATCAATCAAATCCCCTTCTTTCTCTCGCGCTCACCCGTTGCATTCTGAAATCCTCGAAAAACACCAGAAACGCCCCGCGTACGCTTCAGCCAAACGTTAGGTGAGGTTGGGCTCGTGGAGGTTTCCGCTGCGCGCGCTGCTTTTCTTCACAGGGTTCGCTTCGGCGCGGCATTTCTAACACGATGCCCTGCTCCTCGACGAGGGGGGCGCTATTTAGTGACATCAGACAAATAGTTTTTCCTGCAGTTATGAGCTGCATTTGTATTTCCTTGTGCTGGTAAAATATAAATTGTGAACGTTTATGTAACGAAAGGCTCAAGAGTATGTGAAGGAAAAGTGTGTTCATCAACTTTGCGGTACAGAAACCAATGGCGCTGACTCAGCCTTTGCACCGCATGCAGGTTGCGCTAGAGCCTCGACTGCAGCCTTTCGTGCTGCAAAGTTTATGCTGGGCTTGTCAGTAAAAAAAATCACTGAATTCTTTAAATAAGTGTACATTGTCTGACTTTCCGTTCCACATTTTCTTTCCCTTTTTTTGGAGGGGCGAGGGGTGGATCGAGTTCAAGGACCGCTGTAGTAAAGGTAGGACATCCTGGTCATGGAAAAATAAGTAGTTATGATGAGTTTCGGGGTTTTCATTATAATAAGCTTTTAGAATAACGAACAATTGCTTTCCGCACCTGAAATTTGTCATACCGAAATATACACCGAGATTATTTATGACGAGATTATAATTCTTGCGACACGTCTGTGGTAGCGAAAGGTGAAAGGTGCGACACGTCTGTGGTAGCGAAAGGTAGCGAAAGAGGCTTTTCTGTTCCTTTATTGTGGCTAAAGACTGCTTGAAATTATTGAGATTAACTGCATATATTCCCCAATTGCATGTTCAGGAAGTGTGCCTGGTCTCCCGAATTTTTCCCTGCTTATCCACAAAAGAGTTGATTATTGCTGAAGACTTCTAATTGCTGATTATTGCTATAGACTTCTGATATTATACCGAGATCCTGGACTCATCCGTACATGAATTATTGTTTAATCTAATATTCTGCTGCATTTGTCATCTAGATTCACGGTACTGCCTTTTAATTGATGCTCCAGATGTTCAAGATTAGTACGCTTTTGCGCAGTGGGAAAACTGCGGCGAAGTCCCCCTCGTTCCTTTGGCTTTCTACGCACATTTTGGCACTTCTCACTCCACGGTCGGATGCGGTTTCTGCTGCAGTCCACTTCTCTCTTGAATACGCTTGGAAGCGGCATCATTAAGAAAAGCGGGGAAGTAGTTGAAAGCAGCATATGCGTTTAAAGAACACTGATTTTTCCACTTCAGTGGGTTGAAACTGATTACCCCTTGAACAGGTGGCTACGCAATTGTTTCCGCAACTTATTTTCGGCTGCTCCACTGACGCACTGTCACGAAAGCGCATCAAACACTAAGCGTTGGATGATTCGAGTCGTCTACGTATCGAGTGTGATGTAAGTTTGCTACAATGTTTCGCGCATTCCTGCAGGCAAGAATTTTTTTTATTCATTACCACATCTGATGAGTGGGTGGACGTGGTAACTTACGGCAGGGATATTGAAATATATATTTAGTCAGCACGTAATGAACAGCTAATAACAACCTTCACACACGTTCCAATTGTTCCTTCTACTTTGTTATATGAAGAAAAGAATGAGAGATGACAGAACTGAAAATAAAGTTTAGGTTATAACTAATATATGTAACGTACGTTTCAACACATAACCGCGGTTCCTTTTTTGTAATGGAATATGGAGTACCGTCATAATTATGTGCGAATATTTGAATCATTTGGCACACATGACCCTGATTTCTGCCTTAGAGAAAAACTGTAAAGTAAATGTGGTAGCAAAAAGGAGGATAATGTGAGAGTAAAATTTTCACACTGCTTCCGATCCGCGAATCAACCTTCCTGCGGGGATATTGGGGAGGACACTCATTTTATGGTTATGTGCTGAAGGCTCTCAAGACATGTATTTATCCGAAGCGCAGCTGTGTGAGTGGAAAGCAAAATTGTACGGTACATTGTGAAAATGTTCAATGGTTCAAGGGCAGAAGTGTCCCTTGAGGGGCTCGCAAAATGTCTGACAAATCAGTCTTGGGCTGTGGAAAATGGGCTAACCTTCCATGCATTATTACGAAACAAATGTACCACTATTTTACATTGGTTTATAATCGCAACACACAGAGGAATCGAGTGCGAAGTTTAACTGAGCACTAGTTGAGGTCCTATAGGATAGCCTTATTCATTTAGAGCCATATGAAGTTTCGAGTGTTTCTCCTCGCAGTAACGAAAACTGTACATTGTGCAAAGCAGTGTTACATTGCGTTTTAATTATTTTCTATATATGTCTACAAGTAGCTGAAACAAAACCGCCTTCGTGGTAGGCTGTATCTCGTACTCGGCTGGCGGCCACAAAGATGCGAGTTCCATCGTAGCTACGGCGCTCCCATTTTCCATGGAGGCGAGAAAGTTGAGGTCAGTGCGAGTTACAAAACCCATGTGACGTAAATTTCCGGAGTCTTTCATCACGACGTGCTTACAACCATATTATGTCTGCGACATGGAAAACGGCGCAAGCTATAACTATTTCAAATAACGCACGAGTATTCTCTGTTACAGTTTGTTGCCTAACGAGCAGCTAAATAACTGAATTCTTTCATATATCAGCTTACCCTTCTGTGACACAGGCGATCCCAAGAAAATTTCGATCGGAAGCAAATTCAAAAATTCTAGAGAACTTTAAAGAGGGCGTAAATCATTGAAACTAGCTAAAAGAATTGAACCTGTCGTAGAGCAGTTCTCGGATATATATACTCTCCCCTGGAATATTAGCTCATTCTTCTGCGTCATTTACAGGAGAGGCTAAGGGCCGATATCGCACCGCGGATTCCGAAGGCTATTCCGTGTGCGCCATCCGTAATTAGTCAGTTCTGTCTTCACAGGGACAATTGACCAATTAGGAAAGTACAACATGGAACACTATTTGATATTCCTTTGTAAGCTATGGACTTCCTGCTCACGTATCGCCTATGTCTCTGAACTTTTTAAGCGACAGTGACGATGGAATGACGTCCGAGGATATGTCGTACGTTGGCATTCGCCTGCACACTTATTTATGTATTCTTGCGACATTCAGTAATCAAAGGTTATTGGATGCTCTAAAAATGCCTTTAGACAACAAGCTGTTTTGCTTTCTGGGAATGACTCGCCCCGGTAGCTAAGTGTTAGAATGTCATCTTTGCTAAGTTCAATACCTTGGGATCGAATCTAGAGCAGAGCGGTCGTATGTCAGTGGATGCTTGTCGTGCGATGTGACAGTTTGCTGATATCTGGTCTACAGTTCACTGATGGATAATCAATAATCGATCAATAATCCATAAATCATTGACAATATCAGATGTGATGGTGCCCAAGTTAACCTGCGGGTACGTCGACATGTGATACCCGATCGATCGATGATTAATAAACATCGCAATTCCCCGGCATGACTTTGTGGCGCCTAGGTTAGCACTGGAGTAATCGATACAATGTGATAGCCTAACGATAGGTAGTACATAATCGATTAGTAATCTACAAAAAATGTCCAATTACCATGAATGACTTCGTGTTTCATAATGTTCAATTTTAGTTGACTTAACTATCACATGATTGCTAAAAGTGAGGGCAGGTCAGCTTCAATGTCCCCTCAGCACTGTGCGACTGGGCGCAGGCTTTCACGCTTTAAAGGGACCCTGAAACGGTTTTGACGATTTTGTGCAAACATGGTGACCCGGTAGAGCGGGTCATTAGGACCATTACAGGACAGATTTCAGCGCCGTGCGTAAAGTGTGTAATTTATAATAAGGTTTTGAAGACGCGTATCGCAAAAGATCGCAGCGGCTCGCCAAAATGCGTTTTAAAACGCTCCCGCCAATCGAACTACGAATGGGAGGTCGCTGATTGGCCCCGAACCAGTCATACTTTCAAAACCTAGCTGCGAACAACGTGCTTCTACAACGTACTCCTTCGTTTCAGCCAACGGTATCGTCGCGGCATCTGGCGGCGCGGTATCATCGCGGCATCTGGGTCGCCGGAGCTCTATTGCAGAAGCTAGCACTGCCGAGGCGCGCGACCTCAGTGAGGATATCGGGGCGCTATGTCGCTACGGAAGACTCGGCAGAGCGGCTGACGCGGGTGGCTCTGTCGTCGCTAGCGCGCACTCCGCAGCAGATCGAGTTGAGGAGGAACAGCAGTGGTAAGGAGGAAGGCGACATAAATAAGCCCATAGCTGCCTTAGCGCATGGTGCTTCGCTTTGTTTATGGTGTGAATGATTTCACAATTGTGTTGCCTAATCAGTGACGCAATGTCAAAAAAAAACGTTTCAGGGACCCTTAAAGGCCAACTGGGGCGATTTTTCTAGGAGGTCAAGGTAAGCAGGTCAAGGCGCCGGTTCTATGTCCCTGGGGCGCTTCTCTCAGACTCCAGATAGCAGAAATGCTTACCAAATGCGAAAATAATTAATAACAAAAAGACGCGAAACCAAAAGCGAAATGCAACCTAGCAGTGACGTCACATCCGCCAACCCTCCTTTTGAACGGTGCTACTGCGCACGCGCCCTTCCCCAGGAGGTGATGTCTGCGCGCTGATCTCAGGGTGGTGCCGGTGCGCTTCTGTCGATTCGTCAATGATGACGTCAACGCATAATGTCGCCAATAATTGTAGAAAGGCAGGTGGGCTGTTTGAGGCAATCAGTAAAAATTGACTTGTAAGCAATCTGCGCATCTCTCGAGTCTGTAATGCTGCACAAATCGCGGTAGTGTGCTAATGAATGTACCCATAGAATTTTGTTCGGATCCATTGATCTCAAAAAATCACCGGAGTTGGCCTTGAACAGCGACGCTGTTGTAGCTCGCCGCGATAAATAGCTGGTATCACAAACGATTCTCACCATTAGGTCTCGTCCCGCAGAGTCCGCATGCATCGGGCACGCAATGCCCTATGTGCGGCGTTCGCACGCGCGCTTCTTTGTTCTCTTGCGTTGCTTTCGACTCACTACTCAACGCCTCCAAGAAATACATGCCTGGAATGTCGCTCATTTTCCCATAGGGAGCTCCCTGCCGCTTGTTTCGACCAGGCGCCGTGCGAGAGCGCTCGCCTCCGGACCGCCTGGTCACCTGACATCACAGGCGTAGCCAATCGCGTAGCTGGGAGCAGCCGGCCGGCGCGCTGTCCGGACCGCCGTCGTGAGCGTGCGGCGGGAGTTTGATAGCAGACGACGCCGCCTTGGAACGCGTTGAAACGACGCCGCCTTGAAACGCGTTGAAACCTACCTGCTCTCTGCAGCAAAATGTTCTACTTTTTACTCGCATGATGTAGTTAACGCAGCGCTTCAGGTGCGCCTTTGAGGTGAGCCTTGAATAGTGCTTTGAGCTGGTTGTGGGAATGACGACGCCAGTTCGCCGTTCGCCACTGACGTGCTTGCGGATACATCTGTTCGTGTCGTGCTGTCCGGTTCAGCAAGCCACGGAAACAGTTCGCCGTGTACTGTTGGCCCTGTAGTGCTCCTGGACACACTGGCACTCACGACGTTTCGCGCGGGGCCCGGCGTTGGTTCACTACACCGGGCTTGAGTAAGCGCCTGGTGAAGTCTCTTTTGAAGTCACTCGCATGGAAGTGGAGACTGCATACGACGCAATGTTCCTTGATTGTTGCGCTGGGAAAGGCGCCTGATAGTGCGTGCAGCCACTTCTCACGCAAGGAGATCTCTCCTGGCACTTCGTGAAAAGACACACCCGGTCGCTTCCGTCGGCAACTCGGTGAGCAGCGCGGCACACAACAGAAACGCATTGCCACTCAAATGAAATGGAGAACTGGGTCTGCAAAGACAGACGGCGAAAAACATCACGCAAACCAACGTAAATCTGCTGCGTTAAGCAGACGGAATTACCGTCATTGCGGTGAACCTTTATTTGCTGTTAAAAAAAAATGACCTTCAACAAAGTGGACTTTATTTCATATGGCAATTTGTTACCTCGCCACAGCGATAAAAAGAAAACGTCTGCACATAGCAGCGGTGACAACGCGCGGTCGGCAAGGTGTCGTCTGCTCGCGAGAAGCCAGCCGCTCGACAGCCGGCGGCCGCGCGTCGGCGTGTTTACAAGGAGCGACCGCCAGTGGCGCTCGCCTCCGTACCGGAGGGGGAGGGTAAAATCAGACGGTAGGGCAGCGCGTTTGCGGCTCACGTTCCAGGCATTGTTTTTCTAGGAAGCGTTGCACTACTACACTTGTAAAAGTTGCGGCTAGTGGGCGCACATGTTTCATGTTAAAGTACAAAGAGAAGTAGAAAGCAGTCACAGTGTGGGCGTCGATTGGGCCGGAACCCCAGGTGGTCGAAATTTTCGGAGCCCTCCAGTTCGGCTTTTCCATCCTTTCTATCACTTTCAATATCTTTTTCTCCCCCCGTGGCCCCGCCACGGTGGTCTAGTGGCTAAGGTACTCGGCTGCTGATCCGAGGGTCGCGGGATCAAATCCCGGCCGCGGCGGCTGCATTTCGATGGAGGCGAAATGTTGAGGCCCGTGTGCTGTGCGATGTCAGTGCACGCTAAAGAACCCCAGGTGGTCGAAATTTCCGGAGCCCTCCACTACGGCGTCTCTCATAATCAGAACTGGTTTTGGGACGTTAAACCCCACAAATCAATCATTTCTCCCCCCGTGGACGCTTAGCCGTGCTCGCGACGTGGGCTGCGGAAATTAGCGTCTTTTCGTTAACCTAACGGCAATCATTATCATCATCACGCGGTGCGCAGCGTCTCGCGAAGCTTTGTTTTTGTGCATAGAATCGCGACACAAGAGAATGCGTCTTTTCGTGACGTACAAGCAGCTCCTAGAGTGTCATAGGCGTGCATTGCGTAGAACCGCAAGGAGGTGGGACGGCGTCAAGCAGATTGATTGATTGATTTGTGGGGTTTAACGTCTCAAAACCAGCTCTGATTATGAGAGACGCTGTAGTGGAGGGCTCCGGAAGTTTCGACCACCTGGGGTTCTTTAACGTGCACTGACATCGCACAGCACAGGGGCCTCAAGATTTCACGTCCATCGAAATGCAGCGGCCGCAGCCGGGATTCGATCCCGCGGCCTTCGGATCTGCAGCCGAGTGCCATAACCACTGGACCACCGTGGCGGCGCCGGCGTCAAGCAGAGGCCACGCGCAACGTGTCTGCCAGCATCTGTGGTTCTTGGCGAATATCTTTAGCCTGATCTCGGTGCGAAACACTGGGCCTCGCAGCGCTTCGAGAGGCTCATTAAACATGTTCCGGCGCAAAAAGAAACGAGGAAGAGAAGAGAACAAAGGAAAGACACAGACGAGCGTCAACTACCAACTGTGTATTGACGGTCAGGTACATAGCCAGGTGAGCTTTCCGACATGCGCAGCAAAGCTAAACAATGCGACATCAAGCATGCTATCGTGGCACGCGTTTATCTAAAAAGCGTGTTTCAGTGGTGTACAGCGATATTGAGGAGTCACTGACACAAGCGGGCCCTATCGTTCTTATATGAAATGCCTCTAGATGTTCCCTAGCGGTCTGATCCTTGCTTTTCCCAATGATTTTTGCGTGCTTGAGTTGCGGCACACATGAGCAAGCTTTTACGTGCGTAGGAGGATGCGCACCATCACTTTTTCTAGTACTGTTAGCATGCTCCCTCAGTCGGTCATTAGCTCGCCTAGCTATGTACCTGAATTTCAATAAACAGTTCGTAGTTGGCGCTCGTCTGTATCTTTCCTTTGTTCTCTTCTCTTCCTCGTTTCTTTTTGCGCCGGAACATGTTCATTGAGCTAAGTGACCAACTAGCCCAAAAGCAAGTGCTTCTTGAGTAGCTTCGCGAGGCATTTCACGGCGAAATGCAGGTGTGCCGTATAAAAGTCTGGGTCAGCCAAGTACCCACAAGATTCTTCGTTTTCTCAGCCTTGCGTCTTTTGTTTCCAGGCTCTCGCTTACGCTAATAGAATGCGTATAAATATTAGGTTTTTTAGATGTGAAGCATCTTAAAGCGGTGGCATGTCCCGCGGCGTCGGCGTCCGCACTCACACTGCGCATGCGCACCTCTCCTCCTTCCCTCTCTCCAACAGCTGCGTGTTACTCTCTCCACTTCTCTCCTACCACCTGCTTGCGCTTCTGCGTTCTCGCTTCTGCTCTCGCAGCGCATGCGCAACTCTCCTCCTCTAGTCTCCTCTCCTTCAAATGTGAATATAAAGCGGGTAGAGCACTGCGCGCGTTCAGTTCAGCGCTTGCTTCGGTGCACTCCGCTTGACTCCGTTGGTGCTTCCGATGAAGTGGGATGGTCCGATGACGTTCCGTCAACGCGAGGGACCTATAACTGCCCCACCCCTACTGCTGACCAACGTAGCAACGGCGAGCATTGTGCCGTTGCCGTCTACGGCATTAACGTCATGACAATGTACCTTGCACCCAACCTCTCGCGCACAGCCGTGGAGACGTACATCGACGAGGCCATGGGTGACTACCAAAAGCAATACGCACGCACACATCCTTTCATGCTCATTGGCGACTTTAATGTCAACGTCATGAAGAGCGATTGGATAGTTGAGTACATGTCATCACACCACTCGCTGCAACGCGTATCACACGACGACCGAAAACAACAGCCAACTACCATTCATGGCACATGCATTGATCACGTCGTCACCAATTTCAAGATCCACCCACTGCACCAAGATCCCCTCACGGTTCACTTCAGCGACCACAAAGCCATTCTTATGAAAGCAAAGTGCACAGCTCAAGTGCTAGACGCTGCTCACTAAAGACCTTCGTTAACCGTTTCACCTTCGTCTACGCAATTAAAACAACGGAACCCCCCCCCCCCCCCCCCATGCTTCCCATCACCTCAGGGTTCCCTTCGGGAAGATGCCGTTTTTTATGAAGGACGTGTCTAGAGATCAGCGAATTCTCAAAAAATTTCCGTATTTCCGGATCTGCCGAAGCGAAATGGTTTGTGCAGCATTCAACCGAAAAAAAATAATGTCACTCTAAAGAAGCAGAACTAAATTATGAAGAGACGCTCAGATTCCTAGGCACTTTCGTAAGATAAAAGCCTCCAGTTGCCTCGCATTGCGGGAATCGGTGTTCTGCGCAGCCGTCAGCGAGAAATTAGCCTGTAACGCAATTCTTTGTATTTACGCAAGAAATACGAGTAGGATCAACGTCTCTGTGGAAGGCGCATGACTGCCCACTCATGAATACGCTCACCCAAACAAGGGAGTCCAAACAACACGGCGCTTGAGGCATAGCTCATGTGGCGTAATGTTGGCACTGCGTTTGGCGAAAGCGCAGACGTCTCTTTGTCAACAAAAAGAATCATATGGGCCATCGATGGGATATCGAAATCTTCGTTCGTTGAGGCGTTCCTACAGGTTCGAGCAAGGTTGCTCCAAACAATACAGAGTTGTGGCAGAGCATACGTATTGCCATGACAGTACTTATAGCACATTAAAAGCACAGTTCAAGTTACCATCACGATCATTACAACGGCAGGCGCATTTGGTTTATTTGCTCTATATAATTGTGCGGGATGAGCCGCCGTAGCCAAGTGGTAGCGACCTGGCTTGGACCCTCGAGCGCCCGTGTTCGGTGCCCCACTCCCCCATTGATAACCTGCACGGGTGTGTTTGTGTTTGCTACGTCTGTAGTTCAATAGCGAGGGAGGGCAAGCGGAGTTCAATTCTCGTTTTCAGAGCGAATCTCTTTATGGCGGCGATATGGTCGCAACCGCGAACAGGAGAACGTGACATGATCCTGGAGTCAGTGCAATCGTGTGACTTGCAGAAAACTTCAGATGCCGCTCGATGTTGCGGGTTTGATCGCCGCAGCCACAGCCTTTCATACGTGAATTTTGCTAATCCTACACGCAAGCGCTTTTATGGCGTTTTGTTAACCTCTGATCTTGTTCGTCGAATAAGTTAACTTTACACCGCGGTCCAGTTTCAGAAAAAAATGCTATGGTGGCCCCTGAATTAATGCGAACAATGCCAAAAAATTCTATCGCACAACATGAATGTAATGGATACCGCGGGAAATCAATTCTGCAAAGAATAATCGGATTGCCGTCCTGCCTGCCGACAAGGGCAACGTGACAGTAGTGCTTGACCGTTCCGCGTATCAGTCAAAGATGGAGGAGATAGTGGGAGACTGCGCGACGTACGGCAAGATCGACAGGGATCCGACCTTGAAGGTTCAAACACGCTTGCAAAAGATGCTCTCTGGTATTTTCCAAACGCTCCCTGCATCAAACAAAAGGCTTTACTACCAACTGCTGTGCACCAATGGTTCTGCTCCAGCGATCTATGGCGAAGATTCACAAAAGCGGGACGCCTCTCAGGCCCATAGTAGATTTCACAAGGTCACCACTGTATAACCTCTCAAGGTATCTTCATGGCATCTTGGCTCCCCTGGCAGGCAAGACTGAAACTCATCTCCGGAACACTAATGACTTCATAAACGAGATGGAGAGCATCACTGTGGACACAGACGAAGTACTGGTTTCTTTTGACGTCTGCTCCCTCTTCACAAGTGTGCCCGTCGACCTTGCTGTGGAAACTTCCAGACAGTTACTTCACAAGGACACGACGTTGGCAGACCGCACACCATTCGACGTCACTGAGCTCTGCAACTTGTTACGATTCTGCCTGTCCAACACTTACTTCTCGTACAAGGGCGAATTCTACAGGCAAGTTTTCGGTACCGCTATGGGAGCATCCATTTCAGTCACGACTGCAAATGTAACAATGGAAGCAATTGAAAACAAGGCATTGGAGTCATTTCAGCCGAAACCCAAGGTTTTTCTGAGATACGTCGACGACTGCTTTTGCGTCATAAAGAAGAAGGACGTGCAACCTTTCCTTGACTGCCTAAATGGCATCGAGCCTTCCATCAAGTTCACTGTGGAAGAAGAAAAAGATGGATGCCTTCCGTTCTTGGACGCAATTGTGAAACGTACGTCAACAGGCCTCGCCTTCACCGTGTACCGAAAGCCAACTCACTCCGGTAGATACCTTGACTACGAGTCAGTCCATCCGGTAGCCCACAAACGCTCAGTGGTCCGTTCTTTAGTGCAATGTGCCATTCGAACCTGTTCTGATGCAAGAAGCCTGCAGGAAGAGCTCAAGACCATTGAAGATGACCTCATCAGGAATGGATATCCCAAACATTTTATTAACCCTTTCAGCCCTGGATTTTTTATTTTCAGAGCAGAATTTGTTCAATGTGATTTTTCGTGCGTCTAAGGGCTAAATAGCATCCCTTGCAAATATGAACCTTGTGGGGAATATATTGAGCGAGTTAGCACTATGGTGTCAAAATCTTACATCAGGGCTCAATGGCTGTAAAATGACACACGTTGGTGCTATACGACCATAGTTTTATGAGGGCCTATTTGAGCCATATATTTGCTACATGCACGCGTTTAACACTGTGAAGCGTCTCCTTGGTAATTACGGACACAAATGGACCATGGGTCCCAGCCATGGTTCCAGACCCTGGGTCAGGTAAGGGGTGGGGGCGGTAACCAGCGCGTATGAGCATATGAATTCATGCGTGTATGTGTGCACGTTCCATAAAGCCGAGTGTACATGGATGGATGCAAGGAAACATCAAAAAGATTCATCCTTCCCTCTTGCGCGCCTTTGAAACGGCGGTTGCCCTTGCCACATGTCACCGCATTGATATCTAATGGAACACTTCGTAAACATTCTCTAGGAAAACTGTCACTGTATAATAAATATTTTTCATCCACTGTAGTCAAATACCGTGCCTATAATCACAACCCGCTCTTTTTTCCACGGTGATGGTCAAACAAAGACGCGTGGCCTCCTTATCTTTATGCCGTTCACCTTTTACATCGAGCATACTTCCCTTACCGACCTTCTGAAGCAGTGCGCTAGCGGCTACATTGGCTTATCTGGAGATATTTTCATTTTGATGTTCTTTGTGAAACAACACTATTGGCACGAACATACATGCGATGAAACAGACGCAGCGAACAAAAAACAGCGCGCTTCTCGTAACTCTATGGGTTTCATTCGCAACCGTTGAGCCCTGCCGGTGTCAAAATCGCACATATGGAAAACGAGGCTTTACCAAAAATTGGTGCTAACCATAACAAAACTTCAGGCGGCTGTGCACTAAGGCAGTTATAGTAAACAGCATATAAAAATTGGAGTGCGTAGATCCCTATATTTATTGAGAAAGAACAATTCAAATTCAGATCTCACGTGGCGCATCGCGTGCAAGGGTTTCGCGGCGGCATTTTCTTCTTCCTCGCTGTCCACATAAAAACACGCATCAGGTAATCATGTGGATGGCAGTAGGGATTCCTAAATGTCATCTTGTCACTAAAATCGACAGTTGTAGTTCTGTTTTCATGGCCCCTTAACGAACATTTTCTTGTGGTGTCAAATGACACCACCAGGGCCGAAAGGGTTAAGAAGACAATAAAGTTCTTCATGCGTAACCAGCAGCAAAACAGTCAAACCATTGATGGCGTTGCGTCAGCACACAAGCGCGCAGCGATTCCATACATTCAAGGTATAAGCGAGGCCCTAGCTCGCACATTTAGAAAACGCGGTGTTCAGATTGCGCATGTGCCAACAAGCAAGCTCAAGGGTGACTTGCTAAATGTGAAGGATCCTCTCCCCCGGCAACGTTTCCCTGGTGTGGTATACAAAATCCCGTGCGCCGACTGTGAATCTGTATATATTGGTGAAAGCGGAAATTTTTGCAAGCGTTTAAAACAGCACAAGAATGACGTCGCCAAAGGCCACACAGTGACCAATGCACTCGCAGAGCATTCCGAGAAGACGGGCCACGAGATAAACTGGGACAATGCGCACATCATGGCCACGGAGAGGAATTGGTCAACAAGGCTCAATCTCGAATCACTGATAATTCAGACAACAAGAAGCACAATCAATAGATCATCTGGCACCTTAAACCACGTGTACTCCCGGACTTTGCGTCATGCGCTCAACGCTACTTAAGAACCTGGTGCTCTGCCTTCATTCCATTGTGAACAAGGGATCCGCACGGACCCCGAAACGTCATTTTATAATTTTGACACTGGTCAGTGACCTTTACCTCTAACAATGCCATTACCTGACCAGACGGTATTCCGTCGAACTCTTGACTACAAAGAATAATCGGTCATCTGCGCAATGATGGTGTACAGACAGGGATACTGCATAGCTGGCCCATTTCCCCCCTTCTTTCACAAACTTCCTTTTCCCACTGCTGGCCACTCTACACGGTATACGTGCCCACGGTGGCCTAATGGCTGTGGTACTCAGTTGCTGATCGGAGGGTCGCGGGATCGAATCCCGGCCGTTGCGGCTTCATTTCGATGGAGGCGAAATGTTGAGGCCCGTGTACTGTGCGATGTCAGTGCACGTTAAAGAACCCCTGGTGGTCGAAATTTCCGGAGCTCTCTACTACGGCGTCTCTCATGATCAACGGTGGTTTTGGGATGTAAAATCCCCGAAATCGATTTTCGCGCTACATGCCTGCAGTACGCTTCACCCTGTACCCTCCCCTCAACCCCACTTCCAGTTCCCGCCGCAATGCTATATATGCTGTACAAGGCTATATCTGTGCTTTACTCTGTCCCTCCTCCTCAGCCTCACTTTCCTCTCCCAGTGCCTTCCTGTATTATACATGGCTATGCTATCAAACGCCTCCGCGTTTATGTAGTAGTGAGCTGAGGGCGTGAGCTTAAGAGAAGTGCGCTGGGAAACACCATGAATTCAATAAATATTATGCGCACTTATTTTATGATGATGATATCTGTTGGTACTGGACAGCACAACGGAAAGGTTAAACAATTGCGCTGTTAAAAAAAGAGGTAGGAGGGGCAAGATGAAGGAAACAGAAAGGCAGGAAGGTTAACCAGAAAGCGTCCGGTTGGCTACTCCGTGCCGTGGGTGAGGGAATTAATGGGGACTAGAAAAAGGAAATACAGAAGAGGGAAATAAAAAAGCGGCCGGGGATGGCAGATAATGCGCTGACACGTGGTGGTGGCGGTGGTTCGGTTAGGAAAGGAAGCTAATTTCTGCAGCCCATGTAGAAAGCACTCCTAAGCGTCCGTGGGGGTCGGGAAAGGGAGTGAAAAAGATAGAGAGGAGAGAAAGACCGTAGTGGTGGGCTCAGAAAATTTAGAACACCGGGGGTTCTTTAACGTGCACACAACGCGCAGTACACGGGCCTCTGGCATTTTCGCCTCCATCGGAAATGCGACCGCCGCGGCCGCGGTCGAAACCGCGTTTTTTGGGGGGCGAAGCCGAGTACCGTAACACTACACCACCGCGGAGGACCGCTCACATGTAATCGGGCTGGTGTGAATGCCTTTGATTGAGTACCAGTGCAATGCCCGCTGACACGTTGGGTATTGCACTGGTACTCAGTTAAAGGCGTTCACACCAGCCCGTTGTACTTAAGAAAGAAAACGTGCGCTCACTGCAATGTGGGCCGACGAGCGATAGGGACAGCGTTCCAGCAGCATCTGTACCGAAAGAGGCCCACTGTCGAGTCGTTGGAATGCCTGCGTTAGTGTTTGACGTTCTACAGCAAATCGAAGGTATTGGCATAGTGGGTGGTCAGTGGTTTCGTCAGTCCCGCATACGTCGCATGCTGCATTGTCGTTCACTCCAATTAATGGAGATTATGCCTTCGTGAAAGCGACTCTTAACCATAGGTGATAAATAAGTGAAGGTTGACGTCCAGGTAGTCCGAATGGAGGGCGCAGTTCCAGGTATTGGTTGAGTTGATGTAGTCTTCTATGTTTGATGCTTGGTGAGCTCCACTCCACCAGAGAGAGACTGTGTACCAGGTGTCGAAGCTGCCTCGAGGCGTGAGTCCTAGACAGCTGAATTGGCACGCTGTGGGCATCTATGTGTGTTGTGCGAGCAGCCATATCTGCAGAATCACTGCCGCTGTTTCCGCAGTGACTAGGAAGCTACTGAAAATCAACCTCGTGGCCTTTTTGATTGAGGTCGCCGTGATGTTTTACGACGTCGTACGTGAGTTGCTCGTGACGTCCACGTCTCAGAACTGATTGCATGCACTATAATGCAGAATTTTAGTCAGAAAACACAGCGCATTTCGTCGCTATCTCAGAAAGTATAAATTTTAGTTAGTTTATAGCAGTGAGTTGGGTGGCTGTTGTGACATGTCTTCATTCACAGTGTTGTCCATCTCGTTGGTATGACCACCGCACCGCCAGAACTGCATGACGTAGTCGAGCTATCAATACAGGTGTGCTTGCTATATTTTCATGCAGCCGAAGTAGGTTGAGATGCTTTAGCGCAGATAAGAAAGGGAAAATTAGCATCCACCTGATTTGTAGCAAAAGGCTACAAGGAAATCCATACAGATTTCTCAAAAATGAAAGCTTCTTAGTTGCCGAAAAATTCGTCCTGCTCCGCGGTTTTCATTTCCTTGTAGCCTTGCGCTACAAATCAGGTGGATGCTAATTTTCCCTTTCTTAAACGTTACTCCACCTTGCGGGTTTCCGCAGAACTCATTTGCCATTTAGCGCAGATGTTGGTAGATCTGACTTCTTCAGCAGTCCTGGAACTGTCAGTTGCAGACATGGACGGCATAAAAAGAGGTAGATGTGTAAGACTGCACGCCTAGTTCTGATTCCCCGTGTCATGAGAAGCAACGAAAAAGAACAGGATTCTAGTGTACTGAAGAGTAATGGACCAGTATTCCGTCGTAAGTTCAAACACGTCTCGCATCGCGCCCAAGCTCAACCATATGATTGGCTGAGGCTGTGAATTTTTGCATGTTCTAATATCCTGTGAGATGACTACAACGCACCACTTCCCACACGCAATACTCATTCAAGAAGCTAGACAACCTGCACACTCTGCATTGGCATTCGAGATGGTTCTGCACCAACTGTGCACAGATCGCAAGAACGTGTATTGAACTGGGCACATTCCTGCGATATTCGCGTATTTTTTCGTTTCGCGTATATTTACCGAGTAGTCAATTGAATCGAACATGCCTTTGCTGATATACATGGATCGAGCCCTGCTATATGCTATTCAGCGCACAATCCAATAGCTGCCGCCGGTGCATGTATCCACTGATTTTTCCTCCTTCTGGAGCTGCATTGGGACCAATAAAGTAATGAGCACTCTAGTGTACTGGCAGTTATTTTGTATCACCTTGAAATAACATACACGTTAAGGACAGAAACTATCCGGCTGTGATCATATCTGACATCTTGTCAACTTTATATCGTTGCTGTCTCTCTTTTATAGGCCATCTTAGAAACGCACAGCGCCATCTCTAGACGTCCCATTGCCGCATTTCACGATGCGCTTCACGGCGCTGGCAAACGAACTCGTGACTTCTCCGCATATCGGCTGCTCTCCGCTGGCTTATTGCAGTCGCTCAGAGATGTCTCCCTGCTGCTATGTCCCGCCCCAAACGCACCAGGGTGGCTGTGGCAACTCCAAGAACAAGGTAACATGCGTTTAGCCAAATGCCTCGATTACTCGGATGGTGGTAAAAAGAACAACCTCAACACCGTGGAAATGGCCTTGTCAAAGTTTATTGGTATGTCGTTTGCTCTAACTGTGGCCTACGCACGTGAAGTGGTCGTTCAGTTCAGTTTCTACATTACGGTGCATTGACTTCCCTTGTCTGTGAGAAAACCCGCAGTTAGCGAACGGCTAAACACAAACACGCCAGAACATAACCCCCGCAAGATAGAGAACGATCCATCGCCTTTTGCTTGTAGCGTCGCTGTCTCCAAGGGCAAGCGATTGTTCGCTGCCGCAAACATGCATACGTAGACGGCGTGAATTCAGCCCACACATTATAATAATCGCTCCAAACAGTGGGCGCATCCTGCTCGTCTGTGGAAAGTCGTACGATTTTCAGTTCTCACAACATGAATGTTCTCACACAAGAAATACGCGATGCGCAAGCTTTCGCACGCACACACTCAATCAACGTTTATGATTACCAGATTCTAGAAATGTCCTCATAAAAAGATGGCAGATCCCACTTGCAGTGGCAATCAAGGAAATGCGAAGCACGCATCAGGATCGTAAAATGGATTTGCATTGTTGTCTCGCTATCCCGATTTTGGTACATATGAAGTTAACGAAACGGCCGCAAGAGCACCAAGAATGTGGCATGTAAACCATGCCGCTCATGACACGCATGTCATGATTTTAATCTTATAACCTGTCCTTTACGTTCGTCATACGGCCGTGTTGTGCCATGGCAGTTTTGGTATACATCCCATTAACGAAACGCGTGACATGTAAATCATGTCGCTCATGATATGCATGTCGTTAAGACCTGTCGTTTATGTTCGTCATGCGGTCTTGTTTGGGCCTACCAATTTTCGTGTACATCCCATTAATGAAACGGCCAGCAGAGCACTAAGACCGTGGCTTCTAAATCGTGCCGCTCATGACATGCATGTCATGATTTTCATGTTATGACCTGTCATTTATGTTCGTCATGCGGTCATGTTGTTGCCTACCAATTTCCGTGTACATCCCATTAATGAAACGGCCAGCAGAGCACTAAGACCGTGGCATGTAAATCGTGCCGCTCATCATATGGATGTCATGATTTTCATGTTAAGACCTGTCATTTATTCTCGCCATGTGATCATGTTGTTGCCTACCAATTTTCGTGTACATCCCATTAATGAAATGGCGTTGGCGGCTAGATAGATAGATAGATAGATAGATAGATAGATAGATAGATAGATAGATAGATAGATAGATAGATAGATAGATAGATAGATAGATAGATAGATAGATAGATAGATAGATACGTTCAAAGTCGCCGAAGTTCGCTAAGAAATGCTTCGCTTTTAAAACTACACGTATAAAGGCCACGCGTATGTGCACGAGTATGAATGGCGCGCAGTGATATTGTTTGTTTAAAATGGCAGGCCCCTTTGCTTTCGGCTGTGTTTTTTATTCAATGTTTTTAAGCTTAGTATATTTGATTAGAAACTCTAAATCACCCTCTAACAACCTTTCTCGTCCCACGGCGCTCTGACTGCTGCATCACGCCGTTTGCGCAAAACATCACAGCCGCATCGTATTCCAACCGTTAAGTTGGCCCTCCATACCCATGAAAAATGCTTGGTGTCCATAAGATCAAATCAAAAGAACATTAAAGGCGCTTGGAAAACTCATATAGAGCGCACCTGCAAGTTAGAGAAGATGACGAAGCATTGTTTCTCCTGCGTCTCGAAACCCGGCGCAGAACACAGCCATGGAAGCACCTCGGGAAGTAGGCCGAGCGGAGGGTTCCCTACAGCTCGCTCCACCCTGGGAAACACTTCCTCTGCCGTCCCTTCTCCCAAATTCATTTGCAACCTGCCACCCGCTAGTATAAGTAACCCGTATTGTTCCTGGTATGGAGGCGTGCTGCGAGGGTTTGCAAAGACAGACGAATGCGCTGGTGGCAGCCATGGGCACAAGCATGTAGGCGGCCATTGACAGCATAGTAATTCTGTGTCGTCTGGTTGCGCCGGTGCCTTGAGGTTTCACGAATGTACCAACTCGCCCAACAAAAGGTTTTGATGCTGACATCATAGAAAGGCAGATAACCACATTCAAATAGGGAATGCAGAGCAAGTAAAATCATGTATAGAACAAAATCTCGCAAGCTACACCACCATGCTCCTGATGTTGGGGAGACAAGCTGCCACCCGAACAGATCCGTTCGCCGCAATTTTCAGGTATAGGGAACCGGCGCTGGCATTCTTATACGCACTCTCCTGCTCTCTCTCACGATGATGGTGACGCCGTAACATACGCCGCAGCTGGTTGTGTTGCAGTGATATCGCAGGGAATCCCGCCAAAAACAACGTTCCCTGCACCGCCACGCCCTTCGAAGCGGTCCTTTTGCAGAAACCAAATTGTATCCCTCGTTTATCCGGTTACAGCATGTTCTCGCCTCTTCTGGGAGCCGGAGTTTCGAAACGTGTTCCATGTACCCCGCATGTAAGCACCAGAGGCATCCCCAATGATAAATTAGAAATGATTGTCCAGTCAAAACGCAGTGATAAATCTTCATCATACACTTCCCCGTTCAGTGTTCCAGTTTTCAGTGCTTACTAACAGAATTCGCTCGGTTTGGACGAGTTGGTTTGGTATGCGGTGACTTTCCATCTCCTCCAGCCAGTCTATCTGGATGAGTATCATAAGGAGGCTAAAGATACGGCCTTCGTGTAGTGTGCGATAGAAAGGAGATGGACCAAACTGGCTTGCAGACACTTTATTTAAAAACACACTGAGTTCGCTTACACACTTGACGTCAAGCGCTCTGATATATCATCAAGAGACAGTTCCTGCGTTAGCTCGAAAGGCTGGTCACAGTGTTCCGTGGCACAGGAAACGCATAAGAACAAAGTGTAATACACCCAAAACAAAATCATTCAGTCAAGTAAAAGACAAGAAAGCGAGGCCTGTAACACGAATGTGTACAAGAGATGACTTTGAGCATATATGTGTGTGTGACATGAACACCACACGAACCAAGTAGCCGTCACGGCAAATACTCTTACAAATAAGGCCTTGCTTGGAAAGTGGCAAGGACAGACGCAGTGCTTATGTTGGGCACAAATGAGGGGCAGCGGATGGACGCCCATTCGTCATTCGTCTGCTGAAGGTCTATGGTGGATCTGGGGAAGCTGGCCGTCGGGGCTCCAATGCCAGCTTCTACAAAGATGGCGAAGTTTATGCAGCAGGGTGTGAGCCTACAGGGAGTTTGAGCTAGAATTGGCCTAGTCACTACAACCGCCCCAAGCAGGCCATCTTCTTCGACGTTACGTTTGCCTTAATAAGCTGTTCTATACTTCGACTGGTACTTCAGGGCTTCCGTGGAGTTTCTATTAGGAGCGCTCAAAGGGCACTTTGGGAAAAAGCCATCACCTTTTTGGGACGCTGCTCTCCCTTCGCTCATGCATATCGTCACAGAGGTAAAGCCGCACTAGCTTGTGCAATATGTGCTTGAAGGGAAGGTCTTTGCGAAAATATTTAGCGTGATAAAGCCTCAAGACAAGGTCACTATTACGGACCTGATTTTTTTATCTGGCGTCCCGGAGAGAGCAGTTAACTACAGTGAAACAAAGCCCGTCCTGGAAGTTTCCAGTATTGACTGCATAATGAATAACGTACTGCGCTCGCGCTTTATCGGTGAGGTGTGACAGGGCATCCTCGGAATGGCGGTGATATGTGAGATGATGTCTGATTAAGAGCGTCCATCCGATTCAATGAGATTGAGCGGGTGAAAGTGATTCCTGAATTCTATTCTTACAACGGCCAGGAAGTTTGGAAATCTTGCCTCGGTGAGAATACGTCCATGAACTAGTAACGGCAATCTCGTGGAGGCGGGATACAAGCATACTATAAGGTTAAATTATTCACATATGATCACAGTGAAAATATATTGAAAGGAAATTGCCTGTTGTATATGAAAGTCCCTCGTGAAAAATTTCGGCCCATCTGTGCTTCTCTATATGGACCTTAAAATACGCTCAGGCAAGCAATTCCGCGGAAAAATGCCTAAACAATTACAAACAGTTCAATCGAGGCGTTGCGCCGCTAAGGCTTTTACTGTAAATGAACGAGGTTTACTCTGTTATAATAGTCGTACACGCGGTTTGTTAGCTAAACCAACCCCATCTCCTATTTTTGCCTTTATAGATTTGTGGGTACACATAACTTTAATGCGTCCACACGAAAGACGGAAAAACAACAACTGCCACGATTGCCGGAGCACACACAGTTTATATCTTCTGTTGGGCGAGATTGCTCTTGGCACACGGTTTAGTAGCGCACGGTTTAGTATCGTCAACGCTGCACGCAGGCGCAGAAGCGGCGCCGCACCGTGCCGCCACAGATTTAATGCTTTCCTTTGATCTTCGTTTACTAAAAGCGCCTGAGTGTATACAGCCTTACAATTACGAACAGCAACCCCCTCCTTCACACCCACGTGCCCCCATTTTTCCATTGAATTAGTGATGGGCGCATGCACGTGCCACGTACACGTGCTTACCCCTCGGCCGTTGGCGACGCAACTCCGCAGGACCAAGCGCGTAAGGGCTGCTCCCCGGAAAGTGCGTCTCAGGTCGTGGCTGATTGATTGCGTTTCGATTAAGGAAAGGATGATATTTTTTTCTGCAACTTATCTCGGGTGGGTGGAGAGGGACTGAATGATAAATGAGAGCATTGGCAAAATGTATAGACAAATAACTATGCTGGAAACCGTGGGAAGAGGGTCGGGTTTTACCTCGACTCCCCTGCGGGCCGCTCACACTTTGTGACAGCCAGGGAGTACCTGCCCGGTACACCCCTTCTGAAATATTCCGTATATACGGAAAGAGCATTTCCGTACATACGCTATTATGGTAATACGGATATCCGTACAGCCCCGCCACGGTGGTCTAGTGGCTAAGGTACTCGGCTGCTGATCCGAGGGTCGCGGGATCGAATCCCGGCCGCGGCGGCTGCATTTCGATGGAGGCGAAATGTTGAGGCCCGTGTGCTGTGCGATGTCAGTGCACGTTAAAGAACCACAGGTGGTCGAAATTTCCGGAGCCCTCCACTACGGCGTCTCTCATAATCATAACTGGTTTTGGGACGTAAAACCCCACAAAAACAAAAACAAAAAAAAATATCCGTACATGCGTATTCTGCATCACTTCCATATATACGCCCCGTACCACATCCGTATTTGCGCATTCCGCTCTCTATATTACTCTCCATATTACACTGCTCTCCGTATTACTTCCGTTCATCCATACTCCGTACCACCTCTATACAATTTCCGCATATACGTAATCCATACATAGTCCGTACATACTATTATTCTGGCATCCATATATATGAATACGTAATTTAGTGGTCAGTATCAGGAGCATGTCTGCGTACTGCAGAGGTCTGTCCCGTTCTTTAACTAGTTTGCCCTGTTTTAAGTGCAGCGAAATTGTATACCCACAAAAATTGAGGTTGATGATAATTCAGCTGTCACACGCCTGCTTGATGGTTTTACATATGCAGAATAATGTTCCATTAAGTGAAAGCTTACGTGCATCAGCATAAAGCAGAGCAAACAAGGTAAACAGAATAAATGTAATCTACACATGTGCAACAGGCATTCAGAAGGCATAGCTTGCGATGTGCCAGCACAGAATTAACACATACTGCCACACATGCGCTTCATCTCGTTCGCCTTCTGATGCCACTGAGCTGCAATACCAAATAACAATGAGGTCTTGGATCATACTCGAATGAAATCGTTTATTTCTTTGTTAACTTAATTTGCATAAATTTGCATATAATCTGAAGATGTTTTTGATGAATTACTTTATGCGTGATATTTCTGAACGTATTTGACAATATTGTCCCATTTTTCACAAGCTGTGATACAGAGCCATAGTCAGGAAACACGCTTTAAGTTGCTTTCCTATTGCTTTGTACTTGACATATGATACATTATTGTACCCATGTGAACAAGATTACCTAGGTGAAGAGGCTTGTTGTTTTGAGTTTTGTGGGGTATAACGTCCCAAAACCAGCTCTGAGTATGAGAGATGCCGTAGTGGAGGGCTCCAGAAATTTCGACCACCTGGTGCGATGTCAGACATCGCACAGCACACGGGCCTCAACATTTCGCCTCCATCGAAGTGCAGCCGCCGCAGCCGGGATTCGATCCCGCGACCCTCGGATCAGCAGCCGAGTACCATAGCCACTACACCACCGCGGCGGGGCAGATGAAGAGGCTATAAGTGCCCACGATGTGTACACACGTCCGAATAAACAGTATTCAATATTCTACTTCCTTCTCTTGCAGTTTCTGTATCATTCTGCATCTCCGTATCCGTATATTCACGCTAATTCTGCGAATTCATTATAGCTGCTTCCATTTGCTCGTGAGGCCTCCGTATCGTCCCTCCGTACTCTTTCCATATGTATCTCATCAACATACGCGCTTCGGCATCGTCTATCACTTTGTCAGTTCATATTCCGTTCGTCATATGTCGTGCCTTCCGTATGCTCCTTATCGCCGTATGGTATATCAATATAACGGAAACGAAAGCAATTAATTCCGTAAAATGTATTTTTATGGCCAAATGGAATTCCTTTTTTTCCCTACACCTTCTCTCGTATGCTCCGTATCAGTTCCGTTGGCTTCCGTATATTTTCGCACATGTTCTGTGTCATTTCCGTAAATTTTGTACGGAAGAGGTACGGAAACGGTATGTTTTCCGTAAAGCTGCATAGGGATTTTTTCAGAAAGGACCATGGGCCCCTAGGATTGAGCGAAGTTGACGCCTACGATCCATACTTCTTAGTGGGGAATAAAAGTATTGTCTTGCGATAAGCCTCGTCTTGACACCCTTGGGTACGGGTCCCACGTTGTAAAGGATTATAAGAGGGGCGTTCGTCACGAGTGCTTGTGCGTGGTCAGACGAGAAAGGCACTGAGAGGACACGGGAGCGTAAGAGGGAACAAATAACACATATTTATATGACAGGACGATGGGGATGGGTACGTCATGCACACTGGTGTAGTAAATGAGAAACGTTACGGAACAGAAATAGGATTATGGTCCACGACATGCGGAGTCCAAGAAAACAAAGAACGACGCCTCACTAGTTCGGTCACGACGCAGTCGTTGCCTCGTCGGTGGGCGTGTTGACACAGCAGCGTCCGGATGACTCGTCGCCGGAGGCAAGTCGGCGTCGCGTCGACTGTCGGCGGAGGCGACGACTCCCCACGGTGGCGTCACAGCGTCAGCTACAGCGGGTGCCGGCCCACGGCTGCTCTACCGTGGCCAGCCGCACTTGTGGTTCACCTCGCGCGGGAGGCGTCCCGGCGCTGGTCCTCCAATTAGGCCTCTCCTGGATGAGGCCGCAAGCCGCTCCAGGGGCCCAGATGAGCAGGCAATGCCTATGCCTGCTCCACGCGGCGTCACTGCAGGGACCCTCGCGCGTCTGCACTGACAGGCAGGCGCGTCGTCAGCAGGCAGGTCCGCCCAGGAACAGCCGCAGGAGCTCGGAACGCGGTCGTCTGCCGTGTTCTTCTGCACCACGAGCTCTCTCTCTGCGCGCGCACCACGCGAGTCTCTTCTTTTTTTCCGTGCCGCCGCCGAGCACGCCACCTGCCCCTGGCTTTGGCTTCGTAGCGGTGCATGAATGTCTTCCAAGATGCACTCAAAAATGTTCTGACACACAAAAAGTTCCTAACAAATTCGGACCATTCATTACAATTACCCCCCACTCAAGAAAGTTGTTTAGGGGCAACACAAACCACTTTTTTTTACAAGCACAAATAGTTAGTGTACACACTCATGCCATTTAGGTGAAGGACAATCATTCGCTACAAGTGGCAATTCACTTTTGAGAAAATGTCGCGTAAAAAGAAAATTTTCACACGTAACCTCATTGGCAAGTGGGAAACTAAAATGACATATCAGGGGGTCCAGTGTGGTTGAGGTACTTGGCACTTATGTGGTCGGGACCCTTAATGTTCTCGGCCACGTAGACATATTCGGGGAATTAGCGAGCCCAGCAGAGCAGCAGTGTACAAAGTCATGGCCGTCTGTCACGTGAAAGGAAGTTTGAAGTTGGCTCGCCGGGGTCCTACGTTTTTTCCGTCGGCGGTTTCTTTTTCGGCGTCGCCGATCAACAAATGGCATTTTCTGTTCTTCCACCCGCTGGCCAGCAACCGACGACACGTGCTTGCGCCATTCCCTACGGGGTGAAGTTCTGTTTTCAATTCCCTGGTTGGTGGCTTGATGGTTACTTCCAGGCCCTGCTCGCTGTACCACTTCGGCGGTATGGCTTGTATGGCAACATTCCGCAATAACGTTGCCAAGCACAACCTCGTAGAGTGGGTCCTCCATGCACAAAGCGAGAACCTGTCCCTTGAACAACGGGCAATCAATGTGCACATTGGCTTCTGGCAAGTTCCTCATAGATTGGTCCAATAAGCGAATGGTTCGGTTTCTCCCAGTCATCTTGCAGTCTGGGACCAGAGAACGCTTTACAACAACTGTGTTGCATCCAGTATCTCGTAGTATGCGTACTGGCCTTCTTTCCAGGTAGCCTTTCACTATCGGCATCTGGTCATACCCGAGATCGCAAGCCGCACTACTCTGCAAGATGTTGCCAGCTGTGTTGCTTTGAGTCTCATCGCACATGTCATGACTGTTTTTGTACTTGCTTAGCTTGTCCACTTTCCACTGACTTGTCCAGATGGGCTTTCTGGGCCACTAGAACAGAGCATGATGCCTCTCCACATTTCCGCGAGTTTGAGGGACAACTATCGGGTCTATGTCCCGTCTTCTTAGAAACCCAGCCGGATGTCGACTCCGGTGCTCGGGTCTTGGTCCAGCAGTCGGAAGCTCGATGACCCGACTTGTTGCACAGAAAACAACGCGGTTTTCCTTTGTTTTCGCTAGCCGTGTCACTTTTAGCTCCGGTCATTTGTTTCCCCTTATCTTCCTTCCCTCTAGCGAGATTCGCAATTCCTTGGGCCTCCAAATACTGGTCTGCCGTGGTTGCCAACGCGTCCAGGTTGTGACAACCTCGTTCCTTGAGGAAAACAGCCAACCTTTCGTCACACCGCCTCAGGAACTGCTCGGACACCATCTTGTCTCGTAGCGCGTCGTACGTTTTCGGGGTCTTCGCCAGCTCTTGCCAGTGGTCGAAGTATCCACAGAGACGTCCCGCGAACTGTCGACCTGTTTCCGCATTCTCGGGCCGGGCATCCCGAAACTTCGATCGGTATCCCTCCTCTGTATACCGGAACCTTTGGAGGAGCGTCTGCTTGAGCTTTGTGTAGACCGTACAGTCTTCGACCGGCATCCGTCCTACCACGGTCAAGGCTTCCCCCGTGAGACACAGGCTAAGTGACAAGGCCCACTTGTCAGTTGGCCAGCCTTGGCTCATAGCGACCCTCTCGAACCTCTGGATGTATGCATCCAGTTCGTCCCTATCCTCATTATAGGGAGGAATCATCTTGTGTGGGCTGCGGAAACCCTGACCAGCAACCATACTTTCGTCCGCAGAAACCGTGTTCGGACGCTCCGCCTCTGCAACTCGACGTCGCTCCTCAAGGAGGAGCCTCTCAGCCTCCATGCGAGCCATCTCTCGCTCATGATCAGCCTGTGCTGCTAAGCGAGCTTCTTCTCGTTCTTTCGCTCGCTGGTCTCTCATTTCTTTTTGCTCTGCGCTCACCCATGCCAGCAACGCCTCTCCACTCAGCCCCATCTCCTTCCCGAGCTGCACTAGTGTTCTCTTCTCGTCCATTCTCGTCCACCACACACAAGCAACGTGAGGCTCTCAGATGGAGAGGAGAGCTTAGTCCTGTCTCGCGGACGCCAGATTGTAAAGGATTATAAGAGGGACGTTCGTCACGAGTGCTTGTGCGTGGTCAGACGAGAAAGGCACTGAGAGGGCACGGGAGCGTAAGAGGGAACAAATAACACATATTTATATGACAGGACGATGGGGATGGGTACGTCATGCACACTGGTGTAGTAAATGAGAAACGTTACGGAACAGAAATAGGATTATGGTCCACGACATGCGGAGTCCAAGAAAACAAAGAACGACGCCTCACTAGTTCGGTCACGACGCAGTCGTTGCCTCGTCGGTGGGCGTGTTGACACAGCAGCGTCCGGATGACTCGTCGCCGGAGGCAAGTCGGCGTCGCGTCGACTGTCGGCGGAGGCGACGACTCCCCACGGTGGCGTCACAGCGTCAGCTACAGCGGGTGCCGGCCCACGGCTGCTCTACCGTGGCCAGCCGCACTTGTGGTTCACCTCGCGCGGGAGGCGTCCCGGCGCTGGTCCTCCAATTAGGCCTCTCCTGGATGAGGCCGCAAGCCGCTCCAGGGGCCCAGATGAGCAGGCAATGCCTATGCCTGCTCCACGCGGCGTCACTGCAGGGACCCTCGCGCGTCTGCACTGACAGGCAGGCGCGTCGTCAGCAGGCAGGTCCGCCCAGGAACAGCCGCAGGAGCTCGGAACGCGGTCGTCTGCCGTGTTCTTCTGCACCACGAGCTCTCTCTCTGCGCGCGCACCACGCGAGTCTCTTCTTTTTTTCCGTGCCGCCGCCGAGCACGCCACCTGCCCCTGGCTTTGGCTTCGTAGCGGTGCATGAATGTCTTCCAAGATGCACTCAAAAATGTTCTGACACACAAAAAGTTCCTAACAAATTCGGACCATTCATTACACACGTCCACAATGTAGGCACAAAGCCACAGACCGGGCAGTCAGGAGATATGGCACATATACGCAAATGGTGGCTTGTGAACACTTGCTTCTAGCAGTGGAGTGATCCGCAAATTTTGATAACCAGTCATTCTTTAACCTGCACTGACGGCGCGCACTACACGGGCGTCTGACATTTTCGCCTCCATCCAAAATGTGAACGCCGTGGCCGGATCGAAAGCATCTTTTTTGGTCCGAGCACCATGGCAGCTACTGGGCCAAGCCAAACTGGTGGCCGCCTCAAGTGGCTGTGCACTGTGGTCGTTCACGAGAGCGCATGGAGCCTGCACTGTGGCGATGGAATGGGACGCCAGCCAGTGGGAGCAACAGAAGCAATAGAATGTTAATATGGGACTCCGATTTTGGCGTCACATATTAGCATTCAGACAAGCAACCTATCGGCGAAGGGATGTGCGCTGTCCGCAGGGTGTACCAGACTTTTTTCTTCCTATGCGCAACCAAGAGACGCCGGAACTCATTGAATGTCATGTTGCCATAATTTGGGGTCTGAGAAGCCGCGGCAAACAGGCCAAGCGATCGCGTGTTTCCTTTCACAACGGCCACACTGTACATGGGACCTCATTCGCGCTAGGGAACACTCTGCGGTCAAGCCGAGCCACCTTACCCAAGAGGATCAGTAAAGCTACTGTAGAGGTTTCAGCGACAAAAGAAAGCCAACATTCTGAAAAATGTATTATGGCACAAATCAATGTAATCATTGCTCCGTATCGCTGATACATAAAGAAATGCTGTAAGTGCCTTAATAAATTCTCCCTGTTCTATGGTGCATTGATTGGGGCTGAGTCTTTCACTTGTCAGGAGTAGTATTAATAAGACACGTAAGTTCTCCACAGGAAATGTCGGCCCTGTGGGCAGCAACGACGCTGTGTCTTTTTCCTTAATCGTAGCAACCTTGACAACAACATAACGGCTTGTGTCATGTCTATAAGGGCCTTAGGATTGATGAGGTGCTAACAACGTAGGAGAAAATTTCGCATGGGCGCTGTGTTCAAGAAATGAAACATCTGCTCCTGAGAGGAACATGATGCACAGAACATTGAAAAACCATGGAGTATCCTTGAAGAATTTCAGATGTCTCGTCCACAAGTTGCATAAAGAAAGCGGACGTGAGATCAACCGCAGCTCTAGCTATTTTGCGCGGCGTTGAGCACATATGCAGAGGTTGAAGGGTAAATAGCATGGGAAGGAGCTTTCTTTTCTTCCATAGGGAATGGTATTTCTTTTCCGCATAAAAGCCACATTAAAAAATGAAACGCGACGAACAACGCCATCATTGTTCTTGTGTTTTCATGAGGTGCCACATAGTTTCGGGCAGCATAAAGAAACATCTCTACTTCTTTCTTCTTTAACTGCATCATACACTGAAGGTTCTGGCACAAAGCCCGTGTGCTGTGGGATGTCAGCGCACGTTAAAGAATCCCACCCAGGTAGTCGAAATTTCCGGAGACCTCCGCTACGGCGTCTCTCATAATCAGAGCTGGCTTTGGGACATTAAACCCCACAAATCAATCAATTTACCTCCATCGACATGGGGCTGCCTCGGCCGGGACTAGATGTCGCGACCTTCTGGTCAGCCATCAAATGTCATGCCGTTGGATCCCTACGGCGAGTTCATTGTAGACATAAAGTTAAAGCTGATCACTCGCATTAAGCTGATCACTCACAGCACACGGGCATCCGGGATTTTCGCCTCATCGGAAATGCGACCGGAGATTTTGAAATGCGACCGGGGAAATCGAACCAGGGATTTTTCGCATTGCAGCCGAGTACCATCATTACTTTAAACCACTGCGGCGAACAGGTCGCTGCCTCAGCCGGCTCTGCAAAATTTTTTATGAAAGGGAAGTTGCGACTGTGGAGCCCGTCCGCCGTGGCGAGAGCATGGGACGACAGCCAGTGGAAACAATAGAAGTCGCTTTCGCTTTTCAAGTCACAAATTGTCACGTGGTCGTGATAATGAAGGGCGCAGGAGAATTCAGTGCTTTCTCGATCCAACTGTTTATTGGGCAAACCTGATTTCTGCGGTATGACGTCCCAAAATCAAGATCTGATTATGAGAGACGCCGTATTCGAGGGCTAAAGAAATTTGGACCAGCTGAGATTCTTTAACGTGCACCGACATCGCACAGTACACGGGCCTCAACATTACGCCTTCATCGAAATATAGATGCTGCAGCCGGGATTCGATACTGCGACATTCGGGTCAGCAGCTGAGTGCCATAGCCGCCAGACCACCGTGGCGGGGCTATTGGGCGAACCTGTGCCCTGCAAAGCAAAACACACTGCAGGCCGATAGTGCCGTCTACGATCAGTCGTCGGTCGACGGAACAGCTCACCTGCGGCGAAATAGGTCCGCTTTTATACACGCGTCATAGAGCATTCTGGTATTGTCACTGTGCGATTAGAAGGCACTGAACTGTGCGCGTCGGACAGACAAAGTGTGTAAAACGATTTCGACCATCAAGTTCCCCGCGGAATCATGCAAGCTAAGCGCGCCCTGCACTGCACGACACATGAAGGTGCGCGCCACATGAAAACGTTTCCCGTAACTAACAATAAAAAACAAGCAAACGTGTCAGTATTGGAATTTCCACCAACAATCTTTCGGGGATGGGAGAGGCGCCACTGTGGAGTAGCAGATTTTTTTTTCTGCTGGCCACTATGTGGTATCTCATTTAACACCGCGAATGGCCACACAACCTGGTGCTCTAAGCAGCCGCCGAAAACACGCCAAGCGATGGAGTGTTTCTTTTCACAACAACCGCCCTGAGTATGCCAGGGCTGCGGTCAAGCAGAATAACAACTCGGTAGTATAAGGAAAGCTACTAAAAAGGTTTCAACAACCTCGAAACACCAACACTGTGACAAGTGCATTACGGTACAAATCAGTGTAATCCGTTTCGTATCCGTGATAGTAATAAAATGTTGTCGGTACCCTAACCGAATATCCCTGCTCAACTCTGCTTTCATTGAAATTGACTCTTCCACTTGTGAGGAACGGTGTAGGTCGAACAAAGGTTGATTTCCGAAAGAAGATGCCAGATGTGTAGGCACAAACAGACACTGTTTTATTTTTTCTTTAAGGGCAATGACTTTTACGTCAAGATACGGGTTATGCTATGCCCATAAGGGCATTAACATTGAAGGTAGACTAACGCCTTGGCGAATATTTCGCATGGTCGCTCTGATCGGCAATTGAAACATGTGCTCTGGTGGGAAACATGACGCACGGACCGAGAAATATGGCAGAAAGAAATAATCTAGAGGCGCGGGTAGTGTTGCTGCGGGTGAAATAGCCCCGTACGATTTCGGATGTCCGTCGAAGAGCGGTAACAAGAAAGTGGCCCTGATTAGTACCTGAGCTGTAGCTAATTTTGCGCAGCGTTCTGCGCATATGCAAATGTTGACGGGCCAACCGCATGGGAAGGTGCTTTGGTCTCTCTGTGGAGAATTTTATCTCCGCTTTTCCTCGTAATCGAGACACTCAAGAAAGGAAAACGCTGGGAATAGCATCTTCAATGACTGCCTTGATGTCTTCGTCTGTCGCCACATAGCTGCTCGCAAGACGGAACTTTCCTGCGTCTTTCTTACTTGGCTACATCATATACTCAAGGTTCTGCGGTAAAACCGTAACGGAGGGTTCCATCTTTCAGAAGTGGACGATAATTGCATACGTCTAGGAAATATATATGTGTTTAAACTCTATTGAAGGTAATGCTGATGGGACTATTTAATGTGCCTTAAACTTAGCACCATATGCTTGGCAAGAGCTTTCCAGTTCATTCAGAAACGTAAGTACATGCGAGTAAACGTAAACAACTAAGGTGGAAGACAGGCATGCCCAAAATATTTTTCTGTGCACTTGGACCGTATTGGATAGCTTATATTTTAGATGCCAGAATAAGACTACACAGAGAGTACAAAGTGTTGCCCTGTTGTAATCATTTCAAGGGTCTAAAGTCCCAAAACGACAGTATTACTATGGCATGCCATGGAGAAGAACTGTGGAAGTTTCGATCACCTGGGTTATTTATTAAGCAATTCACGCATGCGAAGACCCTCTTGCCTTCACCGACATGGGACCGCCGCGGCCGGGACTAGATCCCGTGAACTTCGGGTCAGCAGTGAAGTGCCCTAGCCACTAGGCCACCGCGGCTGGTGTATTGTCGCCAAGAAGCTGACGAAATAGTAAAGAAAACTAAATGCACTTATCGCCCCTCCGAAACGTGCCATCATTTTCAAAATAACACGTCAAAAAAGCGCACCACAACAGTGGCACTACTACATCTTCAAATTATCTGATAGCAGAGTAGATGAAACCGAGGCTAAAGAGCAACATGGAGGCGGCCATGAGAGTGACAACATTCTGAGATATATTGAATTCATTTCATATGGAAGCACCCCATCGCATGGCTAAAGAAGTTCGTCACGGTATAACACATGCGTTCAGTGCTCTTTCTACGAAGGCTTTAAACTTCAAGAAATATGTTCTTAGCCTTTTATAAATGTCACGCGCTGAGGCCGCTAGCCAAGGAGTTTGTTCCGCAAAAGGCGAGGTTGCTGTTATTTATGTGGGTTATTAATACACAGTAAAGATTATTTACCTCAACTTTTCGTGTACGAAATCTTTAGTCATACATTAAGACTCATGTCCCTGAACCAATCTTGGTGCTTCGAGTAAAACTAAAACACCACTTATTGAAGAATAAAACAAATACTCCTGAATTCTAGCACGACGCCGCGTCCAAGCATGTGGAGCGATATGGTCATTTCGCTGTCTTCAATTGGTCTTTACACGCACAATCGCAATAGGGATTTCTGCGCGGACGCGATGACGAACAGCAACTACATGTACAAAGTGCGAAATGTGAAGGAGCATCATCATCATCATCATCATCATCATCATCCAACTGCCACGGTTTTTCGTTTGAGAACGACAGAAATTGACTGTGGGCAGAGAGCTCGGAATAAATCTGGTCTGGCACCCTGTACAGGCGGAAAATGGGACATGTATAAGGGGGATGACGTGTCATGTCGGAGAGAGGAACAAGTAAGGTGTACGCAGATACACCGACCCTAGGGCTTTCTCAGAAGTTTATCAACTACTCTGGTATTCTAGTCCACTGGAGTATTAGCTAGTCCGGTAGTATTATTGCAAACTTCGCTTTCGGACATTAAGGACAAAACGCTTCTTTCATTTAGCTTTCGCAGTCGGACGCCTGCAAGGCAGAAGCCAATCCTTTCGCTGTGATCTGCCGAGCGGACAGTCGCCGAGTAACTGCTCCAATGATTTTGATAGCGTTGAGGCCATGAGGTATCGGTGCGACCGACGATTTGTGCATAGCACCCAGTGGAGGGGACGCCCAGGCAAATCCGGTGAAGCACAGTGGCATGGCTTCCGTTGATTTCAATTGCGAGGCGAAAGGTCATGTCAGGATAGGCGTCTGTGCCGGTGTGGTACCGATGTAGATTTCATGCAATCTCCCGTGCACGGTCTCCTCATCAGCACGGTATTTTTATTGCGATGGCAATTATATGGACAGTCTCGGCTGGTTTTTGCCGTCCCCGTCGCCGCCGTCATGAACCGTATGTGTAAAAGTATGTATATATATATATAAAAGTCCCAAGGAAAGATAATTCAGATAAATGCTTCCGAAGCCCGGAATCGAACCAGGAACCTCTCGCCCCGCAGCGCTTGGCGCTAACCACTACGCCACAAAAAGGAGATCATTCAGGAAAATAACGGCGAGCTTTATATACACACCCTTTACCACTGGCAGGACTCGGAGACGGCAGGCGCTTATAAGCGTTTCTTCATTAGCAGCGAGATGCCGCCAGGAACGCCACGGGCGCATATAAAAGTCGTCGGCCCAGCTCGCTCGCTTCTAATATTTGCGCAAGGCCCTTCCGCTGTCTGCTCGCGCGGTTGTCTCGTGGTGAGAGGAAGAGGGATGTTTCGAACTTTCACCGTGATGTCCGCGTCCGCTTATGTTACAGGAGCGTACGAAAGCCACTCGAGCTCAAGGGACGCCGCTAAACGAACAAACAGAAGATGATCGCGAAGCATCAAGTGTTGAAGCACGCTAGTTTCCTTCGCTGCTTCGGCCGCCTTTGCAACAGGAGCGCTGTTCAGACTGAGAGTATCCATTGTGACAGCTTATTCGCGCTCGTTCGGTGTATATCTGTGCGTTCGTTTCGTGCATGCTTGACTTGATAGTTCGCGCTCATCTTCATTTAGCGGCCTCTCGTAGCTTTGTATGTGTAGCTTTGTGACACACAACGTATAAAGCCCTTCGTACGAGCACGCGCAGCCCACGGGAGGCGCCCACTTAGCAAGTGCAAGTTTCCTACAAATAATATTGCTCCTGAAGCTGCGGGCCTCACTTCGTATAGCCTTACAGCTTCTTGCTATCGCATTCATTGCTTCGCACTTGCAGCGAAACTGTGACTTTTTCTCGATATGTTTATTATTCACGGTACTTCGGTCTTCGGCGTCGACGAGCTGGTAGTCTGTCAAGCCATAGCATACAAGCACCCGATAAATCCACGCTTCAGCACTTCATTTGCTTCGCTTTAAATATTCTTATTTGCAGTCGAGTAAAAACATTTCAGCGCTTGCAAAAGTATAACGGCAATTCATGGGTCCTCACGGCACTACATCTGCCACCAGCATTTTAATGACTCTTGCAGAACTGAATAAAGGGCCATGGGTGCACCCGATACTCCCTCGTCACAAGCTCCCTCTACCCTTGGGCATATTCTCCCGATATGGCCGTGTCTCAAGTTGCGACAAAATATCTTTTGTCACATATGGCTTCAGACCAACTCATACCCCTGTCACACGAGGCAACTAAAGTGCACTTTGAGCGAGTGCACTTACGCTCACAAAGTGCACTTACGCTCTCGCGCTGCTACACGAGAAACAGAAGTGTGCTTTGGGAATGTGCATTCCCCTAGCGGACGTGGCTGCAAACTGCCCGAGGACAAGAATAGCAAGGTTTCTTTGTTGAAATATGATTTGTTTTAATACATTGCAGTGCTTCTAATAACGAAAACGATGTTTTAAACATACTACGGGCGCCGCATTGTGCATTAGCGTATTTGTTTACAAGCCACTGGTACCGAGGCTACACACTTCGTCGCCGCGAAGTGAGTTCGGCGAACGCACTTGCCTGCAAGTGCACTTTGCAGCGAGTGTCACTAAACGCTCCCGTGTGACAGCGTGCGAATGACACTAGCGGCGAAGTGCACTCGCTCAAAGTGCACTTTAGTTGCCTCGTGTGACAGGGGTATAACTCATTCGCCACCCCAAAAACCAATCAAGGTTAAGATTGTATCATCTATGGCGCCAGTGAGCGCACGTTGGCGTCCAGGGGGAAATCAGAGCCGAGGTTTGTTTCGAAAGAAACAAAAAAAAAAATCCACGCATATCCACGGAGTGAATGATCCACGCATATCGACAGAGTGAAGCTCCGGAGGTTCATCGGTCGCGCATCGAACGATCTCGCACGATCGTTCCATCCAATGAGAATCGAGCTGAGATGCGCCTCTAGCGATATCCCATTAAACGAGAGCAATGCACCTCCATCCAATCAGATTCGAACACAAAACGCCGCCATCTGGCGCTCTCCTATCACAGTAGAGCACGATGGATGGATGGATGGATGGATATTAGGAGCGTCCCCTTTATAACGGGGCGGTGGCCGGGCCACCAAGCTCTAGCTTTATTTCTTTTTCGTTTACAACCATTTCTTTTCCCGAATCACACATATTTTCACAACTAATTTTTTACTTCGTCTATTTATTTTATCTATTATCGTTCCTCTGTGATGAAACAATCTTACCCGAACTACCTTTCGCTTTTGTTTGCTCCATACTTTTGCGCCACCAATGCTCTAAGCGCCTTTTACTTATATCTATCGCCGGCATGTTCAGCTTTCCTCTGTTACTCCTGAAACCCATGGCCTCCTGTAGGGTAGTGTCCACAGCTACACCTGGGTGGACATCTGTACATTCAATCAAAATATGGTCTGTCGTTTCCCTAGCTTTTCCACAGCACGTACATGTATCCCCTTCTTTATTGAATTTTGCTCTGTAACTTCGGGTTCTCAGGCAACCGGACCTTGCCTCAAACAGTAAAGCGCTTCCCTTTGAATTATCGTAAAATTTTTCTGTCTTGATTTTGTCTTTCCCTTTTCGGTAGTTGTTCAATGCCGGTTTCTTCTCCATTCTAGCTATCCAATCCGAGTTCTCCGCCGCTCTGACCATGCTCTTAACGCTCTTTTTCGTCCCATCCGTTTCGTTACTGGATGTATACTTACTGGTAAGCTTCCTAGTTCTCTTCCTCCATTGTGTATCAACGTTCTTCCTATACAAATACCTGAATACTTTCGCTGCCCATCTACTTTCTTTCATATTCCTTAATCTCTGTTCGTACCTAATTTTACTCTGAGCTTCCCTTCCCTCAAAGTCAGACCATCCCATATCCCCCTTAACAGCCTCATTTGTGGTCTTCCCATGGGCGCCCAGTGCGACACGTCCGACCGCCCTCTGATTCACGTCCAGCCCTGATTGTACCTCTGACCTCATGCACACCACTGAGTTTCCGAATGTAAGTGCTGGCACCATTACACCTTTCCACAAACCTCGAATTACCTCGTACCTGTTGTAACCCCACAGCGCTCTATGCTTCATTATTGCGGAGTTCCTCTTTCCTTTAACTATCATAGCTTTTTCTTGTACTTCCATGTATCTATTCCCATCATTTATCCATATCCCGAGGTATTTGTACTCTCGTACTCTTGGTATCTCCTCGCCCTGTATTGATATGGTCTGATCGTTGCTGTCGTTGAATATCATCCAGCCGCATTTTGTCACACTAAATTTTAGCCCTAAATCTTCACTTTCCCGACCACATATACTAACCAGACCCTGCAAATCTGTTCGACTGTCTACGAATAGCACAATATCGTCTGCATAAAACAACCCGGGGAGCTTTTGTTCTATCACTATACCTGCCTGTCTGTACGACAGCTTAAAACCAATATTGCTCATCTCCAATGCTTTCTCCATTCTCCTCATGTAAAGCATGAATAATAGTGGGGACAACGGGCATCCCTGCCTCAACCCTTTACCTATATCGACGGCCTCCATTCTACCATTACTCGCCATACCTTCCCATTCCACACATACTGTATTTCCACTGTATATTTCCTTTAAGAGCTCTATACAATCATCCCCTATACCAGCCTCTTTCATCATGTCCCATAAAATATTCTGATTCACATTGTCATACGCACCCTTAATATCCAAAAATGCCAAATGTAGAGGTCTGTTCTCTTTTCCGGCTATTTCTATACACTGCGTAAGCGCAAAAAGGTTATCATCTAATCTCCTGTCGACTCGAAATCCATTTTGGAGTTCGCCAAAAGTGCCATTAAGCTCTGTCCATATCTGCATTTTAAATTTAATTGCCTGCATCGCCAACCTGTAGAGTACTGATGTAATGGTCAGTGGTCTATAGGAGCGAATGTTATTTTTCTCTCCCTTGCCCTTATAAATGAACTCCATCCTACTTTGACGCCAACTGTCCGGTATTCGCCTGTCCTTTAACCTTATTTCAATTGCTTTTAATAGGGCTTCTTTGCTGTTTCTTCCGAGCTCATTTATTACAGTAATGCTAACCCCATCTAATCCTGTGGCTGTTCGTTTGGGAATCATTTCCTCCGCCTTCTTCCAAATGAAATTTTCCAGAACTAGTTCTTCCACTTGGTCTCCCTTGCTACTGTTACACGTCGTAAAGGGAGCCTCGTCATGCTTCTTAAAGGAATCGGCTGTTGCGTTTCGAATATAAGTCAATGCGTCGTACCCCTCCAATTTATTTCCTTCTTCATCCACAATATGCCGTTGCATAGTTACAGTTTTCTTCCCCAGCGATTGCAGGTGGTTCCAGAAAAGCCTAGATGCGTCCTTCTTTTCGCGAATGTCCGATATCCAACGTTCACTTTGGCCTTTAATCTTGGCTTCAACTAAACTCTGTACCAGGGCTTTTTTCTCTAGATATGTTTCCCATTTTTGCTTGACCTCGTCTTGTGGCCTCTGCTCCTTTTTTGCCTGCCTATGTATTCGAGATGCTTCCCGTCGATTCTCAATTGCGTCCTGAATTTCCCTGTTCCACCATCGTTTTGGCTTTCGCTTTCCCCTCCAGCAACTCTTCTGTTTCTCTTTCGTAACTTCAGTCCTTATTAAATTAATAAGCTCATTATAATCCCACTCTTTGCCTTTTGTTCTGCTCACTATGTCCTCGATTGTTGCGACTACGTTCCTAATTCGTTTTTCACTTAGAAAGGAGCTGCCCGACTTTAATTCGATGCTCTCTTTATGATCTACATATCCCATTCGCAAAGTTATGGGTTTATGGTCACTCCCCAAGCTGCTACTCCCTTCCTCATCTATGCTCATTTGTCTCAACTTGTCGTGAATTCCTTCCGTCATGAGGCAGTAATCGATTGTTGACTGCCTGCTTCCGACCTCCCATGTTACCTGCCCATCGCACTTAGGACTCATGTTAACTATATCGAGACTATGTTGTTCGCAGAGCTCTACCATCAACTTCCCGTTATAATCTATATATCCGTCGAGGTCATGCACATGAGCATTCATATCTCCTATGAGGATTATTTCGGCCCCGTTACCAAACTTTTGAATATCCTTGCTTATGCAATTCACTAACTCCTGATTTTTCTCTTTGCAGTTATTTCCAGTCCACATGTAAACTACACCCAACATAGTTTTCTTCCCGCTTACCGTTCCAGATACCCAGAGGTGTTCTTCACATGTCGAAGTAATCCTACACCAGTTTGCTTCCCGATGAATTAGCATACCCATTCCCCCACCTTTTCTTTCTGATTTTGTCCTGTTGCACCCTTCCCACACATAATTTGCAATAATTGGTGGCTCTTCCGAGTCCCGAAGGTGCGTTTGTGTAACGGCGTACACCGCTATCTGTTCTCTGTTCAACTGTTCCTCTATTTCTAACCATTTTGTCGGTTTTCTGCCACCTTGCACATTTATGTAGCCTATTAAACCGCGCTGCACTTTTTTCTCTCTTTCCCTTTGCCCTTTTCCCTTTGTTATCAATTCTGTGTTCCAAAGGGTCCCCCATAGATGTTTCTTCCCTTTCTACCGTGGACACCGGAGGGCTCGTGTGCCCCCTAAAAAAGCTACTGCGCGTCCTGCTAGGCGCCAGCCCACCTCATGCCCAAGTTTACGGTCAAAGTGGATTCCATCTCTCTGGAAACCACCCCATCTGTGCACTTCTCTGTTTATGTCGACAACCTCGAAGCCTTTAGCTCGACTAACCACAATTTGCACCTGGGGGGACACTTCCCGCAACTCATCTATTCCTTTTGTTAACCTCTTCTCTATTTCTGGGGTCCTTCCGTTCAACACGTTGTTCAGCCCGCCAGCTATCACAACCAAACTGCGCCCCTGATCTCTACGAGTCAGCTCTTCCCTTGCTTGTTGCATTACTGCACCCAACATTTTTCCTGGGAACGTCCCTACAGCTACTCTTCTGTCTCCTTTTAGCCTCTCCTGAATTGTTTGCGAGCACCGAGCCAGGTTGGAGTCCCCCGCTATTATTACGTTTTCCAGCTGCCTTCCCTATCGAAAAACCTCATGCCACCCGTCCAATAACCTCGTATGAACACGTATGAATCATACGCGTTCTCGTATGATTCATACGAGATTATTGGATACGTGGTATATGTGGCATATGAGATTTTTCGCTCCCTTTGTCTGCTCTGGACATCTGGACTGACTTTCAGGGTGAGGTTCGGGTGGTCTTTTGTCCACTCGCTCTTTCGCCAGAGCTTCGCTGTAGGTCGAGCCCCGCTTTTGTGCTCCTTTTGTCGACTTTTCTTGTGGGGTATGGGGTCAAGGACGTTCCCTCTCCATGATAGTCACCTGACTCTTTCTTATTCTGCGTGGTGACCTTTGTCAGCTGCTCCTCGGTTGCTCTGAGCCTTTCGCCCATCTCCTTTCTTATTTGGCGTTCCGCCTCTAAAGCGTCTTCCAGCTCGTCTAATCGCTTTAAGAGGGCGGTCTGCGTTTCTTCCATTTGCTGGAATTTCGCCATAATCGCACACTGGCCACAGGACACTTCTACTTCGCATGCCCCACCATCTCCGCAAACATCTACTTTGACTCCCACGCCACACTTTGTACACTTCACCGTTTTTTTCGCCATGATTAGCGCAATGAACGGTCACACACTCGTCAAAAATTAAGCCTCCTAAAAATTTACCACGCACACCTCATGCGGTTATTAGTGGTGCACCGCTACACTGTCCTGGGCTTCAAACGTATATTTTACTAATTCATCCAGTACACCGCACGAAAAAGTACGTATACGATAAATCAGTAGGCTGCAAGCGTACCGCAAACTAAATTTCCCGATATATCCTCAATGCTCAAAGGCAGTTCTCCCGCCTTGTGCAACGACAGCGCGCACAAATAAAATTAGAAATAAAAGTGGCCCAAAATTTGGTACTATTAAATATCTTCAGTTTACTTCCCCCGACCGATCCTCTTATCACCCAATACAACCTTCTCCAACTCACACAAACAACAGCACCACTAAAGGCCGACCACGTGGCCTTGACAAAAAGAAAAAAAGGCAGACCCGTGCTCGGGGAAATGCGGGACACAAAGAAAGGCGCAACAAGAAATATTATTTTCCTCTCTTACCCGGTCTAAAAAGGTAAAAAAAACCGCAAGCAAGCAAAAAAACACTTATCCAATAAAGCCTGACACTCAAACGGTAGCAACTGAAAATACCTATCACGTGGTATCGAAAAGAAAAATCCCTACGCGGGTAAAATACTGGACACAAAGAAAAGCACACGAAAGAAAAGACTACTTTCCCCTACTATTCAATGTAAGAATGCAAAGAAAAATCATGCAAACACTCATCGACTGGCGTCTTCCGGGAGCTCGCTACGCACGTCCTTCCGCTGTGACTACAGACTACAGACTACAGACGCAGCGAGCGCCTCCGCGCCATCTATTGATCAATTCACGTACTAGCTAAGCAGCACCGCAGCGCTCGGACGGACGGATAGACAGACAGACGGACGGACGCAGACAGAGAGAAAGACACAGACAGGACAGAGAGACAGACGGACGGACGGACGGAGGGATGGACGGACGGACGGAAGCTTCGCCCACTCATCATCATTCACTCCGTGGATATGCTGTGAATCCGCAGCCGCCATCTAGCACTCTCCTACACACTAGAGCGCGCAGCGAGCGCCTCCGCGCCATCTATTGATCAATTCATGTACTAGCTAAGCAGCACCGCAGTGCCATCTCATGATCATTCTGAGACCCAGAGGTGGCTACTACGCCAACGACGCCGGACTAGCCTATGCCCTAAGAAGCTTCTCCCCTAAAAGATTGAAGTTAACACTAATGGCGAAAGGCCAGCGAAGCTGATGGGCACTTGCTGACCCGGATTGGTTTCCGACGCATGCGCATTTCGTTGTGGTGAAAGGCTTCGGGAAACGCCTCGCAAAACACGGCAAAGTCCAGCGAACGCTTCTTAATGATTCGCACCGAGCTCAGCGTAGACGTTAGCATCGAAACACAGACGGTGACACATCCAGAATTGGGACCTCGGTCTGACTCCGACACACCCCTTTGCCCGTTTCGTCGAAGAGCTCGACATCGTGTTAGAGATGACTCGCGCAAACGTCTGGAAAACCCGCGGAAAAATACTTAAGGAATAGACAAAGTGCTGTGAGCAGCAGTCTCAGTCGCCATATGACACAGCGAAACAAGAAAGAAGTTGAACGGGGCTACTCCGCGGTCCAACCGAGTAGCGTTGGCCTGCAAGCTCCATGTTGACAAGCTTTAAGAGACTCTGGTGAGTAGGACTCTGCTTTAGCAAGAATTTATGTCGGACTACTCGGTATATCCTCAGCAACATATCTCAGCCGCAAAGAAATAAACACGGACAACATGGAAGGAAGCAACACAGGACGAGTGGCACTCCGAATATTTCATTCAGGTCGCCATCCCGTAATAAATGTACAACAGCATACACAGTCTCTTTAACCTTGTGCCATCGAGCCATCAAAAAGTCTGTTTTCCGGCGAATAGAACGCGTATCCCTGATACAACTTGCACTTTTTTTTCGATGCGGTGAGCGGCGATCAGCTCTTTGTGTTTTATGATGGTAGTACATGAGCTTGTACATTTGGGCGTTGGTGCCATGTTGTATTCCATCTATGTTTTGTATTTCGAAGAGCCATGTTTGCGGAGTTTTATGAACTGCCCGTTGAATGAGAATGTATTTCTTTTGTTCACCCTTGGCTCTTACTCCGTCTTTAAACAAGTGCTGGCGTTTGCTAGTGCACCAAGGGGACCTGTATCTTTACTTTTTCGCAGCTTTCGTTCGGTTATTTAGGGGAATTGATACATGGGTTCTTCGACTACTTCCCGACTCTTGCCTCCTGTATCTGACAGCTGGGGATTGGTGATAGAGCTATCAATACAAAAATGAATTAAAATTCTCCAAAATAACATTGGGGATGTTGTATAGCGGGCCAAAGCGACGCACAGCCCACTGTGCCATCCTCTTTCGCCTCGAACATGCTTGCCTGCTAGCGCAGTTAAGCCAGTGAGCTGAGGTCATGTCCGCAAGGAAGAAGAAGCGTGTATGCGAACGTATATATTGCATTGCGTACAAGTACGCACCTTGGGTTGGGGACCTGAACTAATGATGATAATAGTTTTGTTATACTCAATTGTGGGTGCCTGAAATGCTTCGTATTTAAAAAAGGTGTTGCGAACGACGGACGTTTATTACGTATGATGGGGAACGGAGCTGAGGGATCGCCAAGACAGCTAGCCACCGAGATATTGCAGTGGATCTTTGGTTGGTTGGTCTTCCGGGCTTTAGAATACTACACGTAAGCGTGATCGGCTATGAACCGAAGGCGCTTTCGGTTGGAAAATGAATATTAAACACTCGACGAGATGACTCCTGACCGCATAGGTCACGGTGACGATCACGAGAAGCCACCGTGGCTCTACAATGCCACGAGAGATATGCAACACCGCGAGTCGTGTACACTACGTTCTTATCCTGCTATGCAAGACCAGGGGCAGCGCGCATCTCATCTGACTGACCCGGCACCAAAGGCGCTTCCACTCAAGCATGTTCCTCAAGAGCGCTACGAGTTGCCCTACCCAAACTTCAGGTACCTGCTGCACTCATCTGCGCTCATCTGTCTCTGCCTGCACTCATTTATCTCTCTGTTCTGCTCCCTGTCATGTCGTACGGTTTTATAAAAGATGGAGCTAATAAAACATGGAGTGGTAAAAGAAGAATGCACTAAGATTGGACATCATACTGCAGCCGATGGTGCATTAAGATGCGCAAGCTTTGACGGTGACGATTTGGGTGTCGAACCATTGCCGTTTGCTTCTGACCACCTACACACGACGGCAGCGACGGGGCCACAGTGTCACAAACTCAGCTTGGCTCGCATTCAGTGGGGAGATTTGGAAACCTGCTAAAATATTTAAAATGCATTAATATAGAAGCATAAGGACTTGTAGCCATCTACCATAGCATACATTACTCGAGTACCTAGGAGAACATACACTGTCAATTTTAGTGGGATCTGTCGATACCGAAAAATCGCCATACTTGCCTTTCACATGCAAGGAACACAGCTGTTTGAGGTACATTATACTATGAGCGACAATAACAAATTTATCCGAGCTTGCACTAGTGGCGCGAGGCTGGCGAAGCAGCGAAGATGATGGTCACTTGATGATGATGATGATGATCCTGAAGACATACGGCACTCACCCACCAGGGAGAATTGGCCAAGTGTTACTTGATAATTACGTTTTGTTTTGGAATGCTTGAAAGGAACGACTAGAAAAAGGGGGGATTTCTAGGGAACTCAATGAGTGGAATTGTGCATTTTAACTATTGATACCAGCCAGCTTATTAACGATAGTTATACAGAAGAATAACTGAATTATGTTTTACAACACAGAAGAAAAGAGTAGTCCATCCTTACGCTTGATCTTTTTAAAAACGGGAATAATCAAAATCTCATCCGGTTTATCATTTGCATGAAATTACACGCAGCATTGAAGACGTCCTTAAGGCAATATCCCACTGCTGAAGCACCAAAAGACAGAGCTAGTTCATCAAATCCTCTTGTTGTGCGAGTTGGTACATTCTTGAAGCATAAAGGCACCGGTGCAACCAGACGACACAGGAAAAGAGACAAGGACACACGAGCGCGGACTAACAACTGGCTTTATTTGGAAAAATGACGTGTTTTATAAGTGCCTCAAAGAAGCATGGTAAATGGAGGTGGACAAAAGAATAACAGGGGGGGGGGAGACATGTCAACAACGCAAGCGCAAAAAACAGGCAGGAAAGCACAAGAAACCAATCCAATTTATTGCTTAGCAATGTAACACCCCGATAGCCGCATCAAGAAGATTAAATTCTGCATCAAAAAGAGCGGGAGACGGACTGCTTATGCCTTGCTGCCAAGTTTTCTGATATGGTAGGCTTCCATACTAAGACGTGCAATTTTGTCACTGCTCTTGCCTAGGATCGTCGTCTCCTTCAACCGCGCCACACAACCAGGACACCTGATGACATGCGCAACCAAATGGGCGTACTCGTCATGTAGTTTGTTCCAATTTAGAGCGTGTTCCCCCAATCGGTCATTGACGCAGCGACCAGTTTCGCCGACGTAGAACATCCCACATGACATGGGGATGCAATAAACCACTCTAGTGGAACATTTTACTAACGGCGTTTGATGGTTCTTCTGGCAACCACGTTTATTTGCGTTGAAAATAGGTGGGCACAACTTTCGTAGCTTGTTTGGGGCAGAGAAACGAATAGGCACACCGTGCCTGTTTGCCACCTTCTTGAGATTCTGGGAAAGCTTATGGATATAAGGTACAACCTCAGGCCTAGGGGCCTTCTGGTGAACCTCGGTCGTAGTGCTTCTCGTTCCACGCTTGAATTTTTCAAGGAGTGATTCAGAAACGGCAGTCAAGACCGAGAGGGGAACCCTGCAGCCAAGAGACGGCTTACCTGAATATGAAAACTGGACGTGACTTGGTGTGGGCACCATTGGAGAGAAAACAGCTGTGGCAGACAAAGAAATCAGATGGAACGATGAAATTAGGAAGCTCGCAAGCATAAAATGGAACCAGCTGTCAAAGGACAGGGTAATGCTGGTGCCACACGGGTGCTTCGAAGGCCTTTGAACCAATGGTCCATCGACTTAAAAGTCATGTTTTAGCTGCTACACAGGCGGTTTTGATGGCCATCGAGTCGATAGTCTATCGAGCTCGATAGGCTATCGACTATCTGATATTACAGCATAGCATAAACACGCATAAACACGAGTGTAGTTTTCAGAAATAACCATGTCTTGTTGCTGCAGCAACTATTTAAACTCATTAAGCCTTTGTTCCTGCTCGAGACGCATTTCCGAAGAATATATGTGTCAGTGCTTGCATCGCGGACACTACTTCGCCCAATGTGTGCACTTCTCGGCTGTTGGCAGCACTTGAGCATAATTATTTCGGGCAATGCAGTGCAAAACAAGTGACAAGAGAAGTTTATCAATGTTCATGTCTTTTAGGCCCTTATACAGCCACTTTACACCATGCCATTGTCATTAATCGCACCATTATGTGCCACCATCATATCACCCTGTGACTGGCGCAGCATAGCCCTAGTTAACCCCAACCTAAATCTAAACCAAAGCATGTTGGAATAAATGCTTATAGCCACCTTACAAGGACATGAGGAACATTAAATGGATACAGACTAGGTGCTCATTGTGAGAACCGAGTTTTATTTGCACATTCACACCATACATATACCTTCCAGTTGATGTCAACACAACACACAAAGCAAAGTGAGCACAAATATTTCTTTTATGTCACCGATATCGCCACAATACAAACCCACGTTGCAGTGAAGCTTGCTCCTGCAGAATTAATGGTATTACTACAAAACATATGACAAGAAAACTTTATCAGTGTTGCACGTTGGGCTTCTTGACATAGCACTTTGTGGTGTACTAACGTGTAGACAGCTGGCACATGACACAAGGAAACATGCAGCACACTTAAACTTGGCATAAATGTTGCAACCAATTTTTATTCACGGGATCACAGCATATATATAGCCTCTAGGACCAGCACTTTCATGACTCTTCATAACAGCTGCACATGTATTCCTGCTTTTCACATTTTCATGTTCGTTTCAGTGTAGCCTTAGGTGTGTGCACAGGGGGCGACAGTGCCTCCCTAATCTACCAAAGGGGACACAAAACCTGCCTCGTACCTTTACATTACACTATCGTTCGGCCAAAGTGGCATTTGTGGGGAAGGTTTGAGAGGAGGAGGAGACCACTGAAGTGAACTTTCTCCCCCTCCCTTAATTCAAAAGCCTTTGCACATCTGCGGGCGTAGCTCACGTGGGCTGCACATGCTCGAGGCATGGTGACCTCTGCACAGAGAGCATGCAATCCTGCGCCGGCAGCACCCTACACGGTCCCTTCGCATCCCCAACTTTCGTAATCCATTGAAAGCACTGCATCTCGGTAGAAAGCATTTTCTTTTCTGTTAGCAGTAGGTCAGTGATGGAGGGCTCCTTCCACTGCTGCATCAATTTAAAGAAATTGCAACTTGTATCAGCAGGTTTTCAGCAGCTAAATAATGAGGTGGTGATAATTTTTGGATGGCACTGCAAAAGTGGCGACTCTCAGCCTTAGGATGAGTTACCTTGTCAGATTTCCTGTGGCCACAAAAGTCACTCTTTTCGAGGCTCTGGAGTTCAGTGCAGAATTCAAGCAGTCTATCTAGTTCCGAGAACTGACGAGTGCTGTCTTCAGCAGAATTTGCAGCTTGCAAAGCGCAAACTCACTGATAATTCACCACAATTTCACGTGGCAGCAGTCTGGGCAATATGTCGCATAGCATAGACGAGAAGGATGCCTGACTAGCACCAAGCACCTCCACTCCTATCGTTAATGAGCACTTGGCCGCGAAGGTTCATTTTAAGATTACACCAGAATGATACTTTTAAAACCTTGCGATATATTGTTCTATCGCTTCTTGTCCCCAAACACCTGTTCAGTATGTCTTAACGCATCTGGGTAGCATGATTCCATTGTGGCCTACCATTACCATTGCCATGTGTGCACTCAAAAATATGTGCAGGCACTGAAAGTTCCCACTTCACTGGTTGCTTTGTTTCCATTGTAGTGGATTATCTGGTCAAACAACACCCACAACTCGTTGCACTTGCACTGCATTGTCAGCTTTGGTAACCTAGCTCCTGGCCTATAAGAGTGTCCCACAACCAGTGGCATAAATTGACAAGGTTCACAAAGGGGGGACACATTTCATCCCATGGTGGCCATTTTATTTTTTAAATGTCTCTTTAATATTTATTTAATCATATGAAAATTAAAATCCTGCCTTAAAATCACACTTAAAAACTGGCATAAGTTGACACCTTGCATGACTACATTCTGGAACTGAGTATTCTGGAAACCAGTCGAACGGCAGTTGCAACTTCAGTGCAGCCTTACACTGCAGAGGCGTATTGGACACAGGTTGCACACACTACAAAATAAGCTGACGCTAATTTGCACGACTGATGTCAACAGATTACTTTTAAAAAAATGATGCAGTAATAATGGGGCAATCAGTCATACTTCGTTGTCATTTGCTTCCAGGAAATCGTCTAGAAATAACATTAAATAATTAGAATTCTTTATTTACTCGTAATTTGCAGCTTGGCATAATAAATGTCTTGCATCACATCAGAAGTAGCCTATTGCCCTTCAAAAATATACTTTAGAAGTGTTGGAAGGTGGACTAGTTGGTGTTTAGACAGGGGAATCATCGGTAAACTGTGCAACAAGATGACACACAAGAAAAGAGACCGAACAAAACCGGCGCAAACTAACAACTGATTTTATTGAAGGCAAGTGACCTGCATATATGTATGTCTCCACAAGCTCAACTGAGCCGTCGCACCACTTGGACCACTTGATCCATGAAGAATGTTTTGTTAAAGGGCAACTCCGCTGATTTTTGATCTCAATCAAATTTTCAGTATATGTTCTCCTCGGTACTACAATAATTTATACGAAGCCAAGCAGTGCAAGTCATTTAGTTTTCCTGAAAATGAATTTAAATTTTTAGCGGATTCCCACGCGAGGCACCTGTGATTCTGACGTCATTACCTGCAATGAGGCAGGCAGCAAGCAGTCAGCCAAGAGCCAAACAGTGAAACTTCAGCGCTCAAATCATCGCTGTTAAGTTCAGTAGAGCTGAATACATCGTTGAATGACATCGCCAATTTCATTTTTCTGGCACCAACTCCTCATGGCAAGGAGGTTGTGACGTCATCGCATACGCTGCACGAAGCGTCTACCTGTTTTAAGTGCGAATGCACTTCTTAAGCGACCCCCGAAAACTCCGCCGGCATCCGCGCTCCTCCTCCTCTCCCTAGCAACGGCGCAGCGACGTCACGCCCCACGTGACTGCGCGCGCTCCGCCCTCCGCTCCGTGGCTGCGCGCGCCCCGCGCCGGCTCTGCACCGCTCTCCGCGCCGTGACGTCACGGCGCGTTGTGCAGCTGGCGCCTCCGCGATCAAAGTCTATGAAGCCACGATCAACGGTGGCTTCATAGACTTGGCGTTCAGTAGGAACTGTACGGTCCGCGCCGTCTTGCCGGATCCGCTCACCGTCCATTTCTCGGATCACAAAGCGCTGGTACTAACCGTGAGCTACAACGATAACACGAATAGGTGCTGATCTGTAGTGACGTGTGTAGTTTGTTTGAACGCACCTTTCATTTGGTTATTTAATATTATTGGTGCGTTTCTGGGCAAATTGAATGACCCTGGCTGCTTCAGGGCTATCAATAGTATTGAAAAACAGCGATATTGGAATACAGTGAAAAAACCACTGGGGTTGCCCTTTAAGTGTGCTAAATAAGTCGTGTATGAGGTTCCCCACTCCTGCGGGAAAGTGTACATTGGCCAAACGGGGCGCTGCATCAACGTATGACTCAGGGAGCACGCGAATAGTGTAGCTAAGAAGGTGATACACATCTTGATGACCACTGCAAAACTTCCAACACGTGTGAACCATGGTTTCACAGAGTGAAATCCTCAGCACCAGCAAGCAAAAAACCTCTTGTGAAATGTAAGAAGCTTATTTTACCAAAAAGTGGGGGATAATTCTATAAGCGACAGATCACTTGTATAATGCTGAAGCAAAATTTCTATCGCGCATGGTTGGTTAACTTCCTGTGCATAATTCCAAGGTTCTTCGCTTCGGTGCGCCTGCGTAGCTTGTGGAGACATACGTATATGCAAGTCACTTGTCTTCAATAAAATCAGTTGTTAGTTTGCGCAGGCGTTGTCCTGTCTGTTTTCTTGTGTGTCGTCTTGTTGCGCAGTTTACCGATGATTTCCATGGCAATTCAAAAAGCTCGTGCATATATGGTGCCTTTTGAAATGAAAAGCTACTCTCACTTTTGTATGTTTCTCGTTTAGCACACTGAGTGCGCTAAACTTGACTTTGGAACAATTCAAATATAACGCTTGAAAGAAAAAATTCAAAGGTGGCAGGGTGGCGCCTGCTAGACGTGTCCCCCCGGCCTGAAAACAAGGGGGGTCAGGGGCCCCCTGACCCTCACATGATTTACGCTACTGCCCACAATAAAATTCTGTAGATGTGGGCAATGCATTGCTCTGGGAGGGTTGTTTTTTTCACTGTAGCTCAGATAAGGTGCAGGTTGTGTTGTTCTCATACTCACAGTTGCTCGCTCTGCTTCAAATGTCTCGGAACTTATGTGGTTTTCAAGCACATCATTTATCTTCGTCAGCTCCCTGTTACTTTTTAGCTTATTGTAAATAGAATCCACTTGTCATGCGATGTGGTGCCATTTTCATGTAGTGCACTTACCTTTTAAATGAGCTTGGTGTTCTGGGCCCGTCAAATGGTCCTGTTCACCTTCAGCTTCCCGATAACTTCAGCTGGTTTGTAGGCCTCCATATTTCACGGCTGTTCTAATTGGTAGCCACCAGCGATGTCCCTTGGTGGTGGCTTTTGGAATGTTGCGCTGAGTTTCGGCACCAAATATAGATGTGGCAAACAGAATGGCGCCAGAGACCACAAGCCAAGCTGGACACTTATTAGAGTCCACCTGAGTCCAAAGCATCTCTACAGCGCTCGCAGCGAACTATTTATGTCACCGACAACTTGTGCACGTCCCTGTCGAGATTTCAAGCTGTCAAAGTACTGGTAGTGGTGAGCTTTGTTGATGACAATGCAAGCAGTTGTGCTAAGATATTTCAAGGCACTGCTTCCATATCTGGGGAACGCACTATATACCCCTTGTGCCAAATGCAACCCCATATGCAGTGTCTGCACCACAATGGTTTCCTGTTCCCATGAAGGGAGAGGTCAAGATGGAATTAGACAAGCTAGAATGAGAAGAACTTATAAAAAAAGGTAGAAGAACCAACAGAATGGTGTGATTCTATTTTTCTAGTAATTAAGGCATCTTCGGGTGCAGTTCGGGTGCTATTTTTCAAGGTGATATTCAGAGATAAATCTGTCGTTCTGTTGAACCATTCCAAAATTAATGTTTTTCCAGATTATATTTGCAAGTTAAATTGACAAATGAGAGCCATATCGCGTTCACGGTGCTGCATGTAGCCTCTAAAATGAACTATATATCACTGGAGTTCAGTTAAGCCAACAGGCTGTAACTTTGTTGTCCTGGATTTCGGTAGCTATAGAGCGCATTCTCCAGAGCTACCAAACCCCAAGACAACAATATTATGCGAACTCCATTCAGCATAAAATTTGACTGGTATGGCCACTGTAATCAGAGGGGAAATCGAATTTTAATCCGATTTTCCTGAAATACATTCGGGGTGTAAGGATCGGGTAAAGTAGGGTTTTACCTGAGAACAAACAGCCTTAGCCATAAACAACTGTCTGTGCACTTAAGTCCCCTAACAATTCAAATGTGGGCGACATTGAACGCTGTAATGTTGCGTTCAGTTGCTCAGTGCTACAGGCGCACAATACTAACAGACAAGTAGAGAGAGCCTTGCAAAAGCATCGTGAAGTCTCACTTTGACCAGTCTTAGACCATGAGATGCTCTTGAAACTTCTTGGAGTGCTTCCTGACGCTTTCAAATACATGTTCTTGGTTGGAAAATATGTACTTCTGTAGATTATATAGATTGAACAACAGCTGATATGTGGAATGAGACTAGACTGTGGCGAACTGAAACAAAATGAACCAACAGAGTGCACAAAATATCTGAAGAGCTCATTAATTTTCACAGATGATCTTCTTTGTGACTCAAATGACCGGGGTGCGTCCAGGTTCTCGAAAACATTGAAATTAATATCTCCAAAGCCCATTAAAGTCCCGGAATTATCTGGCTGCCTTGAAAATACTTGAATTCCTTCAGAAGTGCTGTCTAACACCGCATTTGCGCGAATCTAACGCCCACCTCATTTTCGCGGGTTAAGAAAGAAACTGTGCATATCAATGTGTTGGCAATCAGAAGAAAGAGACGAGTGCTGCTTGCCTTTACAGAATAAGAAATTTATCCTTCCAACAGTCCCTCTCGCGGTCCATTTTTATTGCTTTGAGATCACTTACGTGCACGCTTCGACTGCCCCACTCGTCAACGTGACAAGTTCGGCCTACGGGGAGTTGCTGAAGAAAGCCTGCAAGCTTCCCTTCGAGTTCCGGCTATTTTCCCACTTTCGGCCCCTAGAAACCTTTCACTGTCGACGTGCTGGATATCGTAGTGCTCTTTACGTTACACCGGTACCGCACGGGCGCTTTTAATCGCGATCTGTATCCCATATCGCGATTTGGCTGACGTCAGCTAACATGATTCGGGTTAGTTTAAACTGTGTAGTTGCGACCAACGTAGATCGCGATCAAGAAATAGGATGCGGGTCGGCGTTGATCACGATGAACAGCTCCGGTGTCACGCCGGCATTACTCACGGTCACAGGCCTCGGGCTGTCTTCAGCGTGCAAGATGGCAACGAGCTTTATGACGCGCGCTAACGTTTGCGCCCAATTCGGAAAAAGTACAGCGCAAATCGGTCGCGATCGCGCACGAAACCAACCAACGTAAACTCGTAGCAAAACACCTCAGCCGCTGTGGGCGCCGCCATTTTTGCGATGGTGATGACACTGCACCTGACCCCTCTGGTAAGAGTCTTTCGCGTACGCCGTAAATGTGGTTGCGGTTCCAACGTGCAGACAATTTTTGGGCACATTTTATCGGAAAAAGGTGCGTGTTAGAATCGTGCAAATTCTGTAGCTATATGACCTGTTTTCTATTATAGATGAGCGTTCATCTCGGAAACTCATCGGATGCACTATGCTAGCCTAAGTGCACGACATGAACGTTGTTTTTGCTCCTAACAACTTTGCAGCACTTGAAACCACGCAATGAACAGAGCCAAAGACATATTGGTTGTTGCAATGGTTGTTGCCCTTTTCATGCTTTCTAAGCCTTTTCATTTTCCCACCAAGCTGTCTTCTCTTCCCGTAGTTCCCGCACTTGCACAATTTCTCTATCTGTCATGCGGGCGGCACACAAAATGAAGGTACTGATGTTGAGTTGATATGGCGTATAATTTCAATTATTGGTCATATAGAATTAAACAATTGTGGTCATGTTGTGTCCATGCTTCATTTCAGTGAGATTCGTTCTTTCTATTAAAAAAAGGGGGGAAATGCGAGGGCCGGCACGATATCACCTGTAACGAAGAAATATTTGCTTCGCGTGATGCTCCAAACTAGAAAGGCAGCACAAAAGGCAAAATAGATATTGAAAGACAATTAACAAACATGTCCCCTTGAAAAACTTCAGGAAATTCTGGCCATCCAGGGCAAAAATAATGCATTTGATAGGTTGTGCCATGTAGTAACCTTCTGACATGCTCCTTAAATTTGAAACGTGAGGAGGAGACAGGTAATTATTAGTTCACTTACAGACAGTTTGAAGTGGCATATTTCTGTATATAGGATATTTTCACAAGCCAGATTGCATATTTGTGAGCCAATATTTATATCTACTGTTACAATGAATGTAGGATATAATGGAACTAATTTGTCGTCCTAGTACTACTTTGCTATAATGAGGTCTGACTGTTCCTGTGAGCAGTCCATGTCATCAAGAGCATAATTATTTGAATAATGCAGACGACTCTGCACCTTCTTTTTTGGAGGCTTGTTCTTTTGTACACCTGCTTGTGTGGTTTGTCTTTGTACACAGTATCGGGTCTCGGACACTGTCACGTGCAAGCGTTATAGGAAACCGTTGAAGGGTGTAATGGATCGTCATTAGATGGCGCCACGTGCCCGGAAGTGCGACGCTACCGTTTTCCTTTTTGGCTCTCTGACGTAATAAAGCAATGGCGCTTGTCAGCGTTGAGTCGGGTGTCTCGCGTCCGTGATCTTTAGTGGATGAATCCACTTGATCAGCGTTTCTCTAAATCCGGTCCAGCTGCGTTCACAACAAAACCAACAGGTTATGGGCCCAGGCCGACGCATCGACCGTTTTTTTTTTTTTTTTTTTGAAGAAACATGCGTGGATTGCCTCGATTGAGAGAAGACACGACGCGACCACGTTGAAGGATAAAGCGTCAAGCTGCACCGTCTTCGCCACAGCCTGCCGATATCTTCAGAAGGGCGTGAGTACTGCCAAATTGTCTGGAAGAAGTGACTGACTAGTGGTGTACATCTGTGACGAAAGTAAGAAGTGCGCTTCGTTTTTTTCGTAGAAGATGGGACGGGACGCGTCGGGCGTTGGTGCGGCAGAACTTTCGGGAAGGGACTGAAATCTGTGCTAGAAGTGGCGTGCACCTGCGATTGTCGGAAAGAAGTGACTGACAAATCGTTTCGCGTGCGTCCTAGTGACAGATGTGCCTCGAAGTGCAAGTGACGTACCAGACTCGGTGGACGTTAGCGCCGAAGTTGTCGGGTGAGAAGTGACTGACAAATCTTTCGTGTGTGCGCTAGTTGAAAAGCAGCTGCGGAAGAAGAAGTGCGTTGGCGTCATGTCGGCGTCAGACGAGTTCAGACTGCCCAAGTTGTCGACCGACAACTACCACACGTGGTCTATAAGGGCAAGAGCAGCTCTCGTGGTGCAGAAAGGTTGCTGGGAGGCGGTCGACCCTGGTTTCTCGGTGGGAGCTATGAACGAGCGAGATAAGGCGATCGACAACAAGGCCCTGACTTTTCTTTTCCTTGTCGTGGAGGACAACTACTTGGACGACATTTGGGCATGTACAACTGCCAGAGACGCTTGGACTACGCTGCAGGACATACACTCCAAGTTTGGACTCTTGCATATACTCCAGCTGATGCGTGATTTTTTCAACGTGAAAATGAAAAGAGACGAGTCGATGCAAGATTACCTAGGAAGATTGATGGATCTACACAGGAAGTTGTCAAATGCAGGCTATGTATTTACAGACAGAGAGGTTGCCTTAGTGATGTTGATGGGACTTCCTGAGACGTACGAGCCACTCAGTCTGAATTTAGAGCAAGATGAAGCAACGCTCACGACAAAGACAGTGAAGACAAGATTGCTGATCGAGGAGAAGAGAAAGCTGCGTCGTAGCGAAGAGTGTACGAGCGATGGAGAGGGTAGGACAAGAGCCCTAATCTCAAGAGCTCGGTCAAGAATGGAGAGTAAGCAACACAACGAAAAAGCACATCCACCCACTGTCAAGAAGGACGAGAAGAAAAATCGTCAGTGTAATTCGAGTACCCAGAAGAAGAAAGTTTGATGTTTTGCTTGTGGCAAAATCGGTCATATAGCGAAAGATTGTGACCAATTTCCAGACGAAGGGGATGATCGACGGAAGAGAAACTCGCCACAGGCAAGAATTGCTACTCAGGTAGCTTTGTGTGCCAAAAATTTGGCAGCGCATCCTTACGTGTGGCATCTGGACAGTGGTGCGACAGACCATATGACGTCGCACAGGACAAAGGTCAAAGACTTCAAGCCATGTGAGTCAGCAGTGGAGACTGCAAACAAAGAATCTATGAGTGTGATGGGAAGAGGAAAAGTTCAAATTCAGTTGCCTGAGGAGTGAGGTGGAGCACACGTCACACTTGAAGATGTCCTTTATGTGCCCAATTTGAATGGCAACCTACTCTCAGTTGGAAGAATTGAAGAGCGGGGGTTCCATGTGATGTTCGCTGAGGGCAAAGCCGAAGTCACGGAGGACGCTGGTGAGTTAATACTTACCGCAACTCGAGAAGGACGACTGTATTTTGTCAAAGAAGCAACAAAGTCGACGATGATGGCACAGACCAAAAACCCAGTTTTGTGGCACAGACGACTAGGACACCTTCATTATGATGCTGTTCATCACCTCTATGGAGCCAGGGAAAATTCTGTGAAGGACGAGTGTGACACATGATGTCTCTGAAAGCTAAGACGAAGCAGTTTCCCGAGGGGTGACGCAACACGGGCCAAGGCTCCGCTAGAGATTGTGCATTCTGACGTGGTGGGAAAGATCACACCAACATCCAGAGGAGGCTCCTGTTACTTTGTAACCTTCATTGACGACTACTCAAGATACACTGTGGTGTATCCCATGAGGGCTAAAAATGAAGTGCTTCAAAACTTCGACAAGTACAGACGCATGGTGGAAAATATCCACAACACGAAGGTGAAGATGTTGCGTAGTGACAATGGAGGCGAGTACGTTAGCAAAGAGTTCAACATGTATCTAGCCAGCCATGGCATAAAGCACCAGTTTTACCGTTCCTGGCACATCCGAGCAAAATGGAGTTGCTGAGAGAATGAATCAAACGCTGCTTGATATGACGAGGTGCCTCCTCATCGAATCGGGTGTCACCAAGGAACTTTGGGCTGATGCCGTTGTCACTGCAAGCTACATCAGAAACAAATGCCCGTCGAAGGCAGTTGGAGGAGAGTCGCCAGAAGCTCTGTGGACAGGGGGAGAAGTGAAACTGAACCACTTAAGAATGTTCGGGTGCAAAGCATGGAGCGTGCGAAACAGAGCACGCAAGGGAGACATGCTAGACCCGAAAGCGGAGGAGTGCATACTGGTCGGCTACCCAGATGGAGTGAAGGGGTACAAGTTGTGGAACCAAAAAGAGGATCGCTTTTTGTGAGTCGGAATGTCGTCTTTGAAGAGGACTCCTTTCCATGCAGACTTGCAAAATCTGCAAGCAGCAACATTGAAGCAGATAACGACATTCGTAACACAATCTTGTTTCAAGTTGAAGGCAGCTTGAGTGAGACGCGTGATGTTTGTGGTTCAGATCACGATAGTACTGAGAACAACGATGCTGAAGAAGTCGGCTCATCAGTTGATGAAAACGAGAGAGTGACACATAATGAAGGAGCTGCACAGCAGCTGTCCAGCGCTGCAGATCAAGGCGCACAAGCATTAAGGCGGTCGGAAAGACTGGCAAATAAGAGAATACCTAAAGGTGACTGTCTAGGCTGCTGTATGGCTAAGAAAAACTGATCCAGAGACAATGCATGAAGCCTTATCTGCACCAGACAAGGAGGAATGGAAGGCAGCTATACAGAGTGAACTGGATAGCCTGAAAGCTTCTAACACATGGGAATTGGTGCCACGACCAAGAGACAGAAAGGTCATTAAATGCAAGTGGGTGTTCCGCAAGAAGTACGACAAAAATGGTCACCTACAGCGACACAAGGCTCGGCTGGTTGCGTGCGGATGCTCTCAAATGGAAGGTACCGACTACATGGAAACGTTCTCTCCTTAGGTGAAATTAACATCTATCAGAACACTGTTAGCCATAGCAGTTGAGAGAAATTGGAAGATTCACGAGGTCGAAATCACGGCAGCGTACTTAAACGGTACGCTGAAAGAGACAATTTATATGGAACAACCACAAACTGTCGTAGACTATGAGAAGGATGAAGTTTGCCTTTTGAAGAAGAGCCTCTATGGGCTACGGCAGTCTGGAAGAGAGTGGAACTTCACTTTGGACGAACTGCTGAAGTCGGAAGGGATGACAAGATCAAAAGCAGACCCCTGCGTCTATATCAGCAAGAGGAAGCTCATTGTAGGCGTCTACGTGGATGACTTGCTGATCATCGCAGAAAATTACAAGGAGATTGCAAATTTCAAGAGCCGCTTGGGTAAAAAGTTTGACGCAAAGGACTTAGGTGAAGCCAGACATATCCTTTCCATGCGACTGAAAAGGGATCGGGACGGAGGGCTGACACTTGACTAGACGGCCTATGCTGAAGACATACTGGAGACGTTTGGCATGGCAGACACAAAGACAGCGTCATCTCCTTTGGATCCTGGACGCAAGTACCAAAGAATAAATGACAATAGCCCAGCAAGACAGGACCTCCAAAGGAAATACGGAAAAGCGATCGGTGCATTGCTGTACCTCGTCGGAGGCACAAGGCCCGACTTGGCCTTTGCCACTACCTATATGAGCCAGTTCAATGAGCATCCCACAGAACAACATTGGAGTGGCGTGAAGCACATTCTACGCTATGTGAAGCATACTAAGAGTTATGCACTCACATACAAGAGAACCGGCAACTATGTGGGGGCATATTGCGACGCAGACTGGGCCAGTGACAAAAATGACAGAAAATCTTTCAGCGGCTACGTATTCACCCTGGCTGGTGCGGCTATTTCTTGGAGCAGCAAGAAGCAGCAAAACACTGCATTGTCGACGGTGGAAGCTGAGTATATAGCCATGTGCCACGCCGCTAAAGAAGCGCTGTGGCTCCAGAATTTTATGAAAGAGCTGCACGCGCAGGAATTTATGCACGAGCCACAGGTATTACTGGTGGACAACCAGGGAGCCATAGCGTTGGCAAAAAATGAAACATCAGACAGTAGTAAAAACATTGACCTCAAGCATCATTTCCTTCGAGAAAAGGTTGAAGAGGAAAGGCTGCAACTATAGCACATTTAGTCGTCAAGTAACTCCGCCGACCTCTTCACCAAGCCCTTGAATGGGAAAATGACTTTGAAGTACTGCGAGAGCTTGGGTGTTGAGAATGTGGACAAAATGACAATCCATTAAGGGGGAGCGTTGAAGGGTGTAATGGATCGTCATTAGATGGCGCCACGTGCCCGGAAGTGCGACGCTACCGTTTTCCTTTTTTGGCTCTCTCACGTAATAAAGCAATGGCGCTTGTCAGCGTTGAGTCGGGTGTATCGCGTCCGTGATCTTGAGTGGATGAGTCCACTTGATCAGCGTTTCTCTAAATCCGGTCCAGCTGCGTTCACAACAAGACCAACGGAAACTAGCATAAAATCTGACTGGAGAGCAGGTTGTCAAACTCAAAATTTTAAGAAGTTGGACAGATTGTACACTCTTTATAGCACTTGAGCGCAAAACCTTGCTGCACACTTGTTAATCCACACAGCAGTTGGGGACCATAGTTATTGCAAGGTGTAGTGAGCCACAGTGTGATAATCTTTGGGCCAACCCCTCTACAACATGAAAGCACTTAAAGCACTATGTAAAGCGGCCTTCCTGTTGCTGGTAGGTCTTACAAATGTGCGAACACAGGCCAAATGCTTTGACAACGCGCATGAAAAGAGATACTCCACTTATTTGTCTTGACATGTTATTCACCACAGTGTTATTTGTCAAAGCCCAGTTTCTGCATCATCTGCTAAGAACAGATCCTCCAACCACGCACCTTCACTGGGGCTCAATGATCCGCAACAAGAAAGTACACGTGTTGTTATTTGTGGTGACATTTCCCATGAGCAATGCGGGAGCTTATGCCTTATTTATGCGCTATCAAATGTGCAGCAAGCTTTAGCTCCATGTGGCTCACATCACAGGCTGGGGTATGTATGTATAGGAAATGGGACATAAATGGCACAGAAAACACATGGGCGAAAGGACAGAAAGTTGAGCGAGTTGGTAACATTCCATAATCAAAAGAAGAGGCGTGCAGGACACGGACACAAGAAGAGCATTGAACACCACGAACGCGTTCGTGGTGTTCACTGCTCTTGTGTCCGTGTCCTGCACGCCTCTTCTTTTGAACATGGGCGAAAGACAGTAGGCACACAGCACGAGCGCTACACTTGACTTGAAGTTTAGCGCTCGTGCTCTGTGTCCTTTGTCCGCGTGTTTTTTGCACTATTTATGTCCCATTTCAGTACGCACCAACTAGCCCAGCTTTCTTTGTAAATAATGTACGTCACTTCTGCATGGAACTACCTGCCACACACGATTGGGAATAGGCATTTTTCACATAGTTCTGTTTTTGGGGACAGCAAGATTCTGCATAACGTTATAACAAAGGTCACCGATAACATAGACACCTAGAGTGTTCACCCCCTTAGTAACATTTTTCTATTTTCTCCCCAGCTTACAGGTTGACCTACCAAACCGTGCGGTTCGGTGCACTTAATGCCTGGTACCAGTGCTCTGCTCATTGGGGACAAGCTCTGCAAGCGGACAGCAGCTACCTTTGTGGAAGATTTCTGAATATTTTCGGTGCACGCCTTTCGTCATTGTGATTGAGAAACTGTTGCCCAAAGTTACTTTCACGTGTGTCAAAAAATAATATGTACACAATTACCAAAGCAGACTTGCAGGTACTGTTACGTCCGGGGCTTCGGAGACGGAGCGGCGCCAGCAGAAACTCGTCAACGCAGATGTCGCTATTGAAAAACGAGTCGGAACGAGCCGAGTGCCGGTAACGATTTGCTCGTTACCTTCGGCCGGGGGGGTGGCGAATGACCACCGGAAGGCGTCCAGATGCGCCATCGTATGGTCCGGCTGCGTATGTGTCACCTCGGCCACATTCCAAGAAAAAGGGGGAGGTCCACAACCTTCTTCCCCTTCGGACCTTCAACCTCCGATTGGAAGAAGAAGCGTCGACTGGGCCCTCCCAAGAAGGCGTCACCGGACGACGCTGATTACTTAATCCACGGGAGCACCCCGGGATCAGAGGATTCGATAGAGGATTGATTGGGATTCGGCCATCACCTTCAAACCATGTTGTAAATAAATGTAAATATTCTCTTCTCAAACCAACTCCTCGTACTCTTCCTTCCTGCCCCGTGGACTCCTGGCCTGAAGGCGACACGAGTCCACGACAAATGGTGGCAGCGATAAACCACGACAAGCGGTGGCAGCGGTGAGGCCGCAACAACTGGTGGCAGCGGTGGGATCGCAACAACTGGCTAGCAAGCGGTGGGATGTGAACCACGACCACGGATGGCGAGCGGCGTGATGAACCGGAGGCTCCATGGAAGAAGGATCAGCCGAAAGCCCTAGGAACTGGAAGACGGCGGGATCCACGTAGCGTACCACGACTGCACGGTATTGGGTGAGTGCCTGGCTTTGTGCTTGAGAGTCATCGAGTCTTTTAGCCTAGAACCGTTAAAAGCTCGATCGTACAACTGCCTAGAATTGTGGTAGTGCGTGTCTCAGCAGAAAGCAGCTTTCAAGGGAATGTAAACAAGCTGCTGAAGGCAACCCATATACGTTTGTGGAAAAGTGCAGAATTATTGGTAGTGGACGTGAGGGAGTGAACAGGGAGCTTGAGATTGATTGTTGATGTTGTTTAAAGGATAGGTGCAGAGGAGGAAGAGTTACGTAGGTGTTGGGAGTTGATTGAGGGATTAAGAAATTCAAAAAGGTAGACAAGGATTAGGCAACTTGGGACTTCTAGTGTGGGCTTTCGTTAATTCTGTAGAATTTACCAGGCTTCAATTTCTCTAGGACCAGAATTGAAACGCTGGTGGGGTTAATTTCTACATTTTGCGAAAGCCGAGTCAAAGTTTAAAGCAGTCACCATGGACTTGACGAGTTTCACGAAAGATAGCCTGTTGATGCTCGCTGAAGAGTTTGATTTGGATGTAGATGAGGACTTGCCTGAATCGGACATTCGAAACATAATAGTAGAAAGTGGTAGCGATCCGGAGGACATTGAATATTTCGGGACCTTAATTCTAATTAATCAGGAAAGAGAAATGAAGGAAAGAATTGAGGACGAAAGACGCAGGCAAGAGTTGAAATTTTTGAACGATGAAATTGAAAGGCTAGATCGTGAACGGAAGGCAATGCAGAGAGATAATCAGGTATCTGCGGAAGTAGCGCACGAAAGGTGCGAATTGGTAGCGTGTGCGGTGGAGGTCAGAGCCGATGAAAGGGCTAGCGCACGTGAGAGTAGCAGCGCGTCGACAAGCGAGGTGAACGTTGCTGATGAACATGCCGCAGTTCATTGAAGGCCGAAAAAAACTCGACGAAGTATCGTGCCAATGGGACGAAAGAAAAGCACCTAGAGAGGTTGCGGACGATTTGGCACGAATACAAAATGAGGACGTCGTGACGGTGTATCTTGCATGCGATGTCCAAGGTGATTTCGACATGTCATGCAAGAACACCAGTGAAAGGCCAGGAGAGCGCAGTGAAGCGCAATGTGAGCAGGAGGTTGCATTTGACGAACGCGACGAGTTATCGTACCAATGGGACGAGAGTGAAGCACCTAGGAGGGTTGCGGACGATTTGGTACGGATAAAAAAGGAGTATGTCGCGACGGTAGATCCTGCATGCCGCGTCCAAGGCAATTTCGACTCGCTAGGCAGGACCACCAGTGAAAAGCCAGCAGGGTGCAGTGAGGCACAATGTGAGGAGGAGGTTGCAGTTGAGGGTAGCTCCCAGGTATGCGAGCTATATAGCTTAGAAGCAGACAGCTGCAGCTTTCCTAAGTGTTTGAAGCGGTCCGCCAGTCAGGAGAGTGAAGGGACGGATGATTTTGCTGGAAATCATTTAGACTGCGTGGATCAGCCAGCTAGCGAGTGCAGTGAGGTTGTACAGGTGCATGAAAAGGAAGCGAAGGGCTCCAAAATGCGCCGAAGGAAGCGGCATAGGCCGAAAAGGCGCCGTAGAGAAAGGAACGCCGCACAGAGTGTGCAAGGTTTCAAGGTTTCAAGGGGCTTCAAACGAAGAAGCAAAGAAATTGAGAAAAGTGTGGTTGTCACCCAAGACAGATCATCGTAGAATAAGTAGAATATGCCGAACGAAGGGGAGAGGAGAGGTGCACTCTGCGCGGAAGCGGTCCGAGGGCCGGTTGCAGTTATCTTCCCGTCCTCCTCTCGGTGTGGCATTGTCGCGGGTGTGCACGGTAAGGGGTCGTCGTGAAGTCAGCGAACAATGCCAGCACGGTAGCGCAGGCAAGGCGATGGCGAGGATAGTGGCGCCGTGCGGAGAGTCGAACAGGTGCTTCGCGTTTTGCGTTTCCTGTGCAAGAGAAGCGTTCCGAGCGCGACCACCGCGAGTACGTCTCAAAAATGAGAGACAGACCGAGGTTCTTGAATGGAGGACTTGTTGGAAAGACATTTTTGTTTGTTTGTTTATCTTAGCCTTGCGAAGTGATGTTTATTAATCTCCACGTGTAGTCTGAGATTTGTTTTTGTAGCTTCTTGTAGATGCCAGATTGAATTTCGCAAACAGTATTTTTTTGTTGAGCCGATAGTCGTTGTGAAGTGGTTGTGGAAAGTGAGAAAGCGAGTTGTTTGTTAAAAGGTTAGAGTGACGTGTGAGACTGAATGGTTTGCGATGTGTCTGAGAGATCGAGTTTGAGGAATCGTATGGCCGAAAATGTTTTGAAAGAGTAGAGTTTGATTTGCGCGTCATTCAGGTCGAATGCAAGGAATCGTGTTGCGGTTTGTACAGCGGGTGTGCGAAACAGCGAAAGTGTTTGAGGTTACATAAGCAATGGTATTATTAGCGAGTTTCAGAGCGTAATGCTGACGAGAGTTTTGTTTGTTGCTTTAAACTCATGCGTATTGTGTGGACGCTGTCAAAGAATCAGGTTAGTTTGTTCAACAAGTACGTAAATAGTGGCAGTGTTTTGAGTTCGCTTTTAGGCAAGAGATTAATAAGCATGGATATTCTTATTGAGTTTTGCGCATAACTTTGGAGAGTTTTGTTTTCTGTTTACTGCTTTAAAGGCATGTGCAGTGTGTGGACGAGAGCAAGGTTATTTTGTATAGGGTGTCTGAAGTGTAAGAATTGTGACCGCAAAGTCAGAGAGCTAGTATTGTAGTACATCCGCGGAGTGGAAGTTTAAGTAGCACTAGGACGTGCGAAGGCCGATTTTGAATATGATTAAGGTTCCTGCTACATAGGTTTGTAATTGTTTATTAGAGCACATTTGCGTATTTAGCTCTTGCTCTAAAGCAGCTTGACAGTTTTCTTTCGTTTGCTCACGGGAACATGATGGCTCACTTTGACGGCACAAAATTTTGGGAACAAAAGTTCGGGGTCATATGTGAGGCATGTACTGGTTCAGAAATGTGGAGCCTGGTGGATTTGCGGCAGATTGCGATAGCTCACACATGTAGTTCATCGAGTGGAAATGATAAATGATGTAAACTGTAAGAACAAATTAATTAAGGAATAGAAATTGGGAGCTTCAGCGAATGATTACACCTGTTTTGAGGGCTGCTTTCATTTAATTTGAGAAATGTAAGGCAGATTGGCTTGTGTATTTTCGACTCGATGGCTCCTAGTGCGGGCAGGGCACTTCCCGTGCCTGTAGTTGTGCGTGTGCGCGTGTTTACGTGTGTGCCCAGGACGAGAGCCACCAAGGCATATGTGAGAACCCCACATCGGAGCTTTAGTCGTCTACAGTGGCCCACGCAGAGCTCATCGAATCCCGACACTTCGGCCGACCTGGTATGCTGGTCACCCTCAGGTCGAGTCTCCCGCCGGCGGACGGAGCTGTTACGTCCGGGGCTTCGGAGACGGAGCGGCGCCAGCAGAAACTCGTCAACGCAGGTGTCGCTATTGAAAAACGAGTCGGAACGAGCCGAGTGCCGGTAACGATTTGCTCGTTGCCTCCGGCCGGGGGGGGTGGCGAATGACCACCGGAAGGCGTCCAGATGCGCCATCGTATGGTCCGGCTGCGTATGTGTCACCTCGGCCACATTCCAAGAAAAAGGGGGAGGTCCACAACCTTCTTCCCCTTCGGACCTTCAACCTCCGATTGGAAGAAGAAGCGTCGACTGGGCCCTCCCAAGAAGGCGTCACCGGACGACGCTGATTACTTAATCCACGGGAGCACCCCGGGATCAGAGGATTCGATAGAGGATTGATAGGGATTCGGCCATCACCTTCAAACCATGTTGTAAATAAATGTAAATATTCTCTTCTCAAACCAACTCCTCGTACTCTTCCTTCCTGCCCCGTGGACTCCTGGCCTGAAGGCGACACGAGTCCACGACAAATGGTGGCAGCGATAAACCACGACAAGCGGTGGCAGCGGTGAGGATCGCAACAGTACTGAGACTCTGTGTACACTTCGACCAAAGGAAAACATAAATAGAATTGTTTAATGCATGTATGTTTTTTTCACTCACTTCTAAACAAGCCGAATCAACTCGGTTAAGTAAGCCATGAATGCAGTTACACCACAGTAGTATCTGACACACCTCGCAGGTTTGGGTTCTTTGTGTGCTTTCCAGAGTGAAACAATGTGCTTCTCTTCAGTGCATTCCCAATATTTACGTCGAAGTATTATTTGCCGGCACTATCTTGAAGGACCCGTCACTAGGTCAGGACATTTAAGCTGGAAAGCGCAGTACTCGCATTGCACAGTTTCTGTTGTTTGCCAAGAACTGCACTGCTACATGCTGTGGAAGAAGCTTAAGTTTCACAATGGACATTGTTTTCTCTTCCCCGATTGGGTGCCATGCTCCAAGATTCGACACTGTTTCTACACCTTGTGGTTGGTGCACAATGTCACTCATAATTACATGTGACGCATGTCTGAGCATGCAGTGACAACTAGAAGGCGCCCCTTCTGGTGGCTGCCTCCTTGGAGGGGACAAGCCACTGTGGGCACAACAGTTGGCTTTGTACCACAACATCAACTGGTAAGAATGTCATATTAGCAGGGACTATTACCTTGAAAAATTCATGTTACTGTGCTGCTTCAAATATTTTTGTCTCTGCTAATAACTTTTGTCTAATGCTGCTAATAACACTTTTGCCTCTCCTAATACTGGCATACACCAAAAATGAAACAGCTCTAGCTTATAAAAATAAGCAATTTTTGTTACATAACAGATGCCAGACATTAGATATGACATGTTTTGAGATACCTTGAGCTGCATAGGAGGGAGCATTTGTTCAAATTTCAACAGTAGGTGTTTGCCGTTGGAGCACGCTCCTTGCCAGACATTTTTGTTTCTGCTAATAGTGGACCAGTTTGAAAAATTTTTTTAGTAGAGCGCCCCCAATGGGGGGGAGGGGGGGTGCACTTAGCAGTCAAGTGTACGAGCAAAATTTACCATTGAAACGGTGAGCAGCCCTTTGGACATTTTAAAGGGGTTGTAAAATGTTTTCCGAAATTGTGTGGGACGTGTGCGTTCCGAATGCTGGTCCTGCAATCTATAACATCCATTGTTTCGTTGTGTAGGGAGTGGCAGCAACGTGATGGCGTGACGGCGACGGAAGCGAAACTGTGCATGCCGTCCGACGCTGCATGCCGCGTGACGAGTGCCCTGTGGGCTCGAGGCCACGCGGCACTCGTCGTCTTTTTTCCCTAGGCTGGCTAGATGCCACTGCTGTGCCGCTACATAGGCTCCCCCCCCCTAGCGCTCAGCGCGACCAAAATGTTGAAGATTGGGCGAGTTGGATCGACGTACTTGGACTGGTATAGCGCATTATGGAAAGTGGAAAACGGTCAAACAGACCGAAACGAAAGGACAGAGCGCTCTGTCCTTTTGTTTCGGTCTGTTTGACCGTTTTCCGTTTTCCATAATGCGCTATACCAGTCCAAGTACGGCGACCAAAATGTTTCTGGTGAATTAAAGGTCAGTCGATATACATGAGCATTGCATTGTTCATTAGGAAGCTCAAGTCGTCAACGTCAGAAACTTGTACAGTCAATGTAGCAGTTCAGGCGGGCGGCACTGAAAGCCGCGTAGCGGACGAGCATCACAATGGAAGGACGCTGTGAATGCCAGCAAGGAAACATGGCGAGAGATTCCAAAGCATGTCGACAAGTGCGGTACACGGACCGATGGCAGCGATGTGACCAGCAGTTGGCAGTAGCATGCTAAACTGCACTAGGGCACATGCGTCGGTACAATGCAGTGGCATCGGGCTGTGATTGGACAAGGCGAGAGAAGCAAATGTCTCGTCCACGAGACAGGCTTGAATACGGGTGAAAATGAGACGCCGACTGAGGCGTTAGACTACGTCCAGAATGCCGGCACGAGCACGCACGCCGAATGACAAGCCGGCACCAAAGTGTCATGTCTGGGTGTGCGGGACGACAGCGCTTGATATCAGGCATCGGCGCCGTTAAAATCAAGCCCGTGGTCAGCATGCTTACTGGGTCATTCACCTTGAGTAGAGACTGCCCGCAAGGACGGACGCTGCAATTGACAGTGGGCGTGCGTGATCCTGTATGAGAATCTGAAGGTGCACCTGTGGTCGTGCAACCGCCTCCTATAAGTGCAGACGTTTCAGTCGGGGCTTCATGCTGGTCGTCTGCTCGCGTGATTGTTGGGGAATATCTGGGCGGTTCCAGCCGTGGGACATCAGACACGTGCTCTTCTGATGCTGTCCTGATGGCATCCTCGCTGTTTGTGGATGGTATGTTGCGCGACCTACTCATGTTGGTGCTTGCAGACTGTGCAGGTTTGCGACATGATAGCCGGCGGAGAAGCTGAGGCATGGGACGTCGACTGTGTCGAGCAGGACATTGGAGTTGTTGAGAAAAGTCGAAAGCGTGATACTGAGTGTGTCGGGGTAGGTGGCGGAGGGTGGTAAGGAGCACAGAAATAGTTGAGTACGGCTTCTCGCATGTCCACATAAGGGGTTTGGCTGCACCATTTGAATCTTAGGCGGCGTTGGAGGTCAGGTGGTAGAATGTGCTGCAGCACCTCAAACTTGAACTCCTCGATCCAGATGCTGTTGCATTCCAGAGCCGCCGCGAACTGGGTAAACCATATTTCGACTCCAGCAGATTGAAACGGTGGTAGCAGCAGGTCGAAGTGGGGCTCGAACATGGCTGAAAACTCGGTGACAGGAGTTTAGCGCCGGCTGTGGTTCCTTGTGTCAGGGTCACCAATTTGTAGGGAGCGGCAGCAACGTGACATTGGCTGACGTAGCCGTGCTGTCGTCGCTGCATTTATTCTGGACGAAGGAACAGAGCGGCTGCGGGTGCAGCACCCAGTCAGACCGAGCACTAGCGCATTCCAATGTGTCGCGCGGCTCGTGGCTCGAGCCTACAACGCACTCGTCTGTTTCCCTAGGCTGGCTAGATGCAACTGCTGCGCCGCTACAGTTGTATTGAGTGGGTTGATTTAGAGCGATAAAAACACTGTTTCACTTTTCCCAGTTCCCATTCCCCTCAACTCTGCAGCGGACATTATCTTAGTTGGCCTAACCATGGCCTCCAAAACTGGCCCTGTGAGGCCATGTGTAAACAAACCGTGCTCCGGCCTTGCACACAACCGGTGGCACGAGATGAGGTTCTGCTGTTTTGTTACTTCCTAGCTTTCAAATAAATTATGTTAGGGCAAACAAAGGTTTAAAATGTGTTTACGTTTTTAAATGACTAAGCTGAAGTCACTGAAATGTCAATGAATAGTGCTTATGCCAGCCCATGGGGTCAAAAGGTCGTTTTGGGAGTGCGAGAAGCCTAGGATTTCAAACAACCGTTATTCAATGTGCACTGAATATTGCGCCAAAATCATTCAGAATCAGCATATCGAATTTTGAAACAAAAAAAAAATTGCAACTGGGCAACTCCATATTCTTTTCATGACCCCTATAAATGTTTTCACATCAACAAGTTTAAGAGATACTTCAAAAATTATTTTCGTTAGGCTAGCTAGCACATGTTAAGCAACATGGCCTGTTCACTCCTGTCTCTTGAAGAAATGTAATTAACACCAAAGTTCCCTGCATAGTAGTTTACAAGTTCTCAGATTTATGCGTTAACGAAATCTGCATCCTTTTTGTGCCGTGGCAGAAGATGAGGTGCAAGACACATTAACGCTCAATGAGCTTTGTGACACCATTTCTTGCACGAATGGTTGTGTAAGCAGCATTTCATTAAATGGTACAACCAGTCTATTAATGTTTCGCACCCATGAACAATCTGACGTGGCACATGGATCATTAAAGACACTTCTTCAAGTTCAGGAACACCCGTTTGCCACACCAACATCACATCGAAACTGTGCTACGGAATATACAGTTACCACACAGTGATTTCATAAGCGCATGAGGAATGCAAGCAATAAATGGTAATGAACATTACTCGAATACTCGGCATGTCACAGCCAGGACATGACACACTTGGCAGGAAGCACTCACCAATGCTTAACCATAAAACTGAAATATTTACAATTCATCAATTGAAGAGTAATAATTACATTCATTTCGAATACCTTAAACTCATTCTATAATTTAAAAAAATTGTGTTACTGTGAGAACTATAGAATGTATCTCACGCACTGTAATAGCAAACAATGCCACGTGTGTCACAGTTACTGGCGTACAACTAAAAAGAAACAGCTTCATCTTGAAAAAAAGGTAATTTTATTACACAAAACCACATTTAGAGTGTAAACATGCCAAAAATTAGCCATGACACCATGCAATACCTTTCGAGATACCATACCAAAATTCCACAGTACGCATTTCCCGCTGAAGCATGCTGCTTGCCACACAGCAATGTACAGTTCTATTCAGAGGATGCATAAGTGCATCGGTCACCACTGCTGCACCATTCTCAAAGCACATGTTGCTCACATGCAGTGTTTGTGCTTTACAAACAGTCGCTTCGTCACAGAAGCAGCAGAATGTCCTTCTCATAGAACGAGTGCCATGAAGAAGCTGCTGATTAAGCGCAGTGCGGGGGCCAGGTTACCATGTGTACGTCTTTGAACAAGTACATGTTGCTCCCCTTGGGCGGTAGCTCAGCACTTGGGCCTTGATATTGAGCTGCACCATGCATTTGACATTGCAGTGGTCATCCAATCTGTTCCTTTCATGGCACCAGCAGCAATGGCACAGCCAGGAACATTTTACCGGGGAAGGAGCACACACACACATGCCAACTGGCTATGGCCCGACCTGACAGTGTGAAACCTCTGTAAGTGACAGTAAAAACGAATATAAGCAGTGGTGACAACATAGTTCTTTGTTTTACCACATGGAATCGCATTAGGAAAATAACAGATGTGAGTATGAGATTACAAAGCTCACAGTTGTATCTGTAGGGGTCGTCGCCACTAATATTTGTTGTAGCTTGTCGTACCAAAAGAATTTTCTCGGCCATTCTCATAGGTAAAATAATTTCATATTCCCCAAAGAGTTTGCAGAGACAAGCATCTTCACATTTTCAAGGCCCTCTGTGGCAGCCTCGGCTAGTCTGTCTTATTCAGACTGCATCTACAAGAACAAATTCTTTGTGTTCCTTCTTTTTTTTTTACAGCATATAAATTTTGATAGGATGTTATATTTCCTCTTATTTCTCCAAGAAATGCTTGTGGAGCACAAAGATTACACTGGTGTGTTCCTATGAGGGCCATTCGAATCAACTAGACGAAGCAAAAGGGTGCTTGCAAAGTTTCTGAAACAAATATTTCGATGGGGTTCCTAATGGAAGCTTTGTGCAGTTATATCCAAAAAGTACGTTTTGACAATATTTACTGCCTTAACGTATGCTGTGTTGCAAGAGGAACATTTTAGTGATCTTATGTGTCCACTGTCACTCCTCGCTATGCAAAGTTTATTAACTGTGAAGTCAGATTTGGCCTTCCTATAAGTCTTGCACAAATTATGCAATGATAAGCAAGTAAGTATGCTTTAACAGGCACATGCATACAACACAGCAAATAATTTATGCAGGCCTGGAAAAGACTAAGTAGCTCAGCCTTTTCGTACTTTACATTTCTCTTCCAAAGGACAGGTTTTAAGCCAAGGTGTGCTTCGAAATTTGCATACTTGGGGCCATTTTCCGTGAAATGCCATCCTGTTTTTATTGCATTTCATGTGACAAGCTTGTGTTACTCGTGGCCAGCCAGTGAGCTTTTGTTTTCATTTTTCTTTCTGCCTTAGAGACCCTGCATGAAAAAACCAAACACAAGTGTGCAGTCACATTTGCAGAAAAGAAATTACGTCGGGGGAGTGATTGCGTCAATATTAGCCTTGCTTGGATGAGCCCTCGTAAACTTCACCGTATTACAGACGCGTATTGTGGTGCAATTATTTATAGTTCGACAAGAACTTGCCGCAGAAGGAGGCCTCGATATATAGAGTACCTAAGTAGAATTTTTTCTATGTCTTATTTTAAGATATCCCGTCGGCACTCTGCTTTTATTGGTAGCTCATCATATTATTGCTTTGAATGGGAAGGTTGGAAAGATGGGTTTGTGTTTTGATGATACGAAAGAAACATTGGTGCTCATTGCGCTTTACGTACATGTACCAATTCGTACTGCGTTAGCCGAAAATAATTTTGCATGAATTCCGCCAGACAAAGTGATTTCTGGTGCACTCCTGTTCATGCTCCGGCTGAAATCGGAGATCACCGTATCACTTGATTTATTGTACGTGTGCTTTTATTTCTGCAGGGGTAAGCTTCGCCGCAAACCAGCTCCGTATTTTGTCCACCTGGCACGCAACAATAAAACCGCGACAAATGGATGCTTTAAGAATTAAGCACCACATGAAGTTTAATAATTGCGTAGTGCACTGATGAAGCGGCTGCAATCACAAACCATCTAGCACAGCTGTGCTAATCCAGAGCTTCACACACGCTCGAAATTGAATTTTACCCTTACCGATGTACTGCATTACAAGCAGTACAATGGGCAGGGTGCTTTTGTTTCAGCCTCGCGAGTTTCAAAGCGGCACAGGCGTCGATATATGTAGTGCACACGTGTGTCACATGTGTCCGGACTCTGTCACCACTGAGTAGCACATGAGTCGGCGGCTCGCTGAAGCTCCGCTAGCTGCCCAAACAATGTCTGCTGCCCTAGCGAGCAGCAACAGTTAACGCCCGGCGAGTACCAACCGACTGCTGCTGCGCTAGCTGTCCGAGTAACGTTCGCGACCGTACTGATAGTGCGGGGAAACGCGCGTTTGACAGCTCTGTTATGAAGAACAACAAAAAAAGTTGTCAGATCCCACGTGCAGTGGGAATCAAGGAAATGCCAAGCACGCGTAAGGAACGTAAAATAGATTTGCATTGTCTCCCTAAACCGAGTATGGTACATATGAAGTTAACGAAACGGCCGCAAGAGCACCAAGACTGTGGCATGATGTCATGATTCTAACGTTATGAGCTGTCATTTACGTTCGTCATGCAGTCGTGCTGCGCCATAGCAATTTTGGTAAACATCCCTTTACGGAAACGAGTGCCGCCAATGACATGCATGTCACGATTTTCATGTTATGACCTGTCATTTATGATCGTCATGCAGTCGTGTTGTGCCAAACCAATTTTCTTATAGGCTCCGCGCAGTCGAGTTTTCATGTGCGACATCAGCGCCAGAATGCTCTGCCTGGCGGAGAGAAGAAGCAAAATCGGGCAGACAGTAGCAGGAAAATACGTGAACGCGATGCGCGTCTCCAACTCTATAGCAGCAGCGACCGCCCGTCGCACCGTCTTTCGTTTTATTTCCTTTGAGACGCGCGCTCCAAACCTGCGGAAAACTGTTCCAAAGGGCGACGCAGCGAGCGTTCGTGTGGTTCGCAGCACGCCCGGAAAGCAGGCAAGAAACGCGCGCGTCACTGTCGCCTCGGTTTCCACCGTGCGAGCGCGTCTCATACGTGCGACCCAATCGGCCAATGTCAGCGATGCTGAGCCGTCCGACGAGAGCTACGTAGCGCCCTCTGGTCAGTAGACGGAGCCCATACATCCCATTAACGAAACGGCAGCATAGCGCCAGGACCATGGCATGTAAATCATGCCGGTCATGACACGCGTGTCCTGATTATAATGTTATGACCTGTCATGTACCTTCGTAATGCTGTCGTGTTGTGCCATAGCAATTTTGGTATACGTCCCATTAACGAAACGCTTGGCATGTAAATCATTCCGCCCATGACATGCATGTTATGCTTTTCATGTTATGACCTGTCATTTATGTTCGTCATGCACTCACATTGTTGCATACCAATTTTCTTACACATCCCACTAGCGAAATGGCCAAGAGAGCAACAAGACCGTGGCATGTAGATCATGTCGCTCGTGACATGCATGTCACGATTTTTATGTTATGAGCCGTCATTTACATTCGTGATGCAGTCATATTGTGGCATGCCAATTTTCGTATACATCCCGAGAACGAAACGCGTGGCATGTAAATCATGTCCACCATGATATGCATATCATGATTTTCATGTCATGATCTGTCAATTATGTTCGCTATGCAGTCATGTTGTGGCATACGAATTTTCGTATACATCCCATGAACGAGACGACCAGGAGAGCACCAAGACTGTGACATGCAAATCATGCCGCTCGTGACAGCCATATCACGATTTTCATGTTATGACCTGCCATTTATGTTCGTCAGACAGTCATGTTGTGCCATACCAATTTTCGCATACATCCCACGAGCGAAACGGCCAGGAGAGCACTAAGACTGTGGCATGCAAATCATGCCACTCATGACATGCATATCATGATTTTCATGTTATGACCTGCCATTTATGTTGGTAATGTAGTCATGATGTGGCATACCAATTTTCGTAAACATCCGATTAGCGAAACGGCCAGGAGAGCAGAAAATCGTAGGCGGCTAGCTAGCTAGCTAGCTAGCTAGCTAGATAGATAGATAGATAGATAGATAGATAGATAGATAGATAGATAGATAGATAGATAGATAGATAGATAGATAGATAGATAGATAGATAGATAGATACGCTCAAACTCGCCGAAGTTCGGTAAAAAATGCTTCGCATTTAAAACACTTACCGATCGAGTGCAAGGCAGCATCCCAATCATGGAGATCCCGACGTCTTCACTTCCAGGAGTGGCCGCCTGCACCTGCTTCCCACGCCGTACAACACATACCGACGCGGCTCAGATGGCTCAGACAAAGGCGTGAGCGCAGCGCTTTTTCGAGCACCGTGCAGTCCGACAAAGAAGTATGCACATCGCCTTTGGAAGCACTCGAAGTTTATTCACGTGCCTCAAATTCTAAGTCTGTGGTTATCCATGGCCATACCAAACCTGAGCACGCCACTTTTCGCTTGCTTCGACAAGTAAAATTGATACGAAAACGCGGCGGTGGCTGGGGTTCACTACAGCGCGCGAGCCAATGAGCTCGCAGCTTCCAAGACCCTTGTACAGAGAGCGCCACATTGCATGCCGGGAAGCCTTCACTTCACTCTGAAATTGAAATACGCGGCCTAGTCATGGGCACCCGTTCGCCACAGGGGAACGCCCAGTACGTCCCGGCTGGTCTGATCGCACCAGCTCGGTGCGTCTGTTCTCCTAGGTCGAACATGCCACCGCTCAGTCGCTGCCAACGCTCGCTCCGCCGTCGGCGTTCTCCGGGCCACGCGCTTCACGTTCGGCGTGCCCAAGCACGCGCTCTTCGCCTTTTTCACTTCCAGTTTCTTTAGCTCATAACAGCCTCTTACTACATTTGCCCCTCAACTTCAGTACGTCGTACACACGAGACATTAAGGTCCCCAATACAACACACGAGTTCAAACACAAATGCAAGAACAACTACAGCATCAATAAAACATGACAAAGAGTGTGTACAACGAAACTAAGACACTGCTCAGTCAAAGCTACACGAATCATACAGTCAGGAGAAATGTTGTCCATCTAGATAGAGTTAAACAAGATTCATAGTTACAACACTATGCACAAAGGAATGTCCATGAAACAATGTAGCAGAACCACAGGGAAGTTCTCTAATGTACATATGGCTTTTCGTATCCCTATCGTACTCCACAAGGAGAGTCCAATGAACAGACCAGAAGTCAAAACCAAGAATGCGTCCAATTGTATAACGCTTTTACGTCATCGCGTCCCACACAAGTCGGATGGCACTTTTCAGACGCGTAGAGACCAGCACAGGAGGTATTCGAAAACGTTTTATACCAGACGCCGTCCTGTGCGACTGCCTGAATGCAGTCAAACGTCCGTGCTACATTCCAAGCTTCACACCAGTAAAGATCGCACTCGAATGGATGACCTAGCAGCCAGGCGTAGCAAGTCGGTGACGTTCGAATCGCCCTTTTATGAATGTCAACGCTTTCTTGTAGCCGATGTGCCGGCACTACACGAGACGCTTCAAGCTAAATGCACTCTGAGTTGTAGGACGCGATAGAAAACGTTCCAAACTCTGCACTTAAAGGGCAACTCCGGCGATTTTTCAATGTCCACAGATCTTAATGAAATTTTCAATATCTATTCTCCTCGGCACTGTAATAATATATGCCAAACCAGGCGGTTGCAAGTCATTTACTTTTCCTGGAAACGAATTTTAAATATTTTTAACGGATTCCCCTGCGGGCCACCCTGTGTTTTTGACGTCAAATTCTTCAACGCTGCCTACCCGAGCCTGCGGGCTATCAAAAGCAAAACGGCGGTACTTCATCCTTCAAATCGTCGCTGCCGAGTTCAGAGAAGCTGGCATAACTCAATACATCGTCGGATGACCTCGCCACTGTCATTTTTCTCCATATTTCTGACGGCGGGAAGGTTGTGACGTCATCGCATACACTGCAAGAAGCGTCTACCCGTTTCGGTTTCGGTTTGAACACGCCTTTCGGTCGGTTATTTAAAATTATTGGTGCGTTTCTGAGCGAATTGAACCACCCTGGCTGCTACAGGACTATCAGTACTATTCGAAAACATTGATATCAGAAAATGGTGAAAAAACCACCGGAGTTGCCCTTTAAAGCGCCTTGCACATCTACTGTGCTACGATTTCCAAGCTGTGGTTCTTCCAACGTATCTGTTGATCCTAGAACGCTGTCAGTCCTTCCACGGAGGACATCGCGCTCGCTGTATCACATATCACCACCTCCGCTCTCACCAGTGTCAACCTATATTGGAGTAAACTGTCCGCACGCTCTTCGACGAGCATGCTTCTTCTATGTGTTGCCGCAGCTAACGCAACACCTGTGTAATCTTAGGCCACCGCCCCATATTCCTCAAAATGGCATTCGTCGTCGTCACTAGAACGAACTAACAAAGCTCTCTCTCCCGATCTTACATGTGGGACACTTCCCTTATCATCAGTTCTTAGCCTCTTATGGGCTCCAAAGGGCAACTCTATGGAACTTCTCTGTTCCAAGTTGGAGAAGCTGGAACCTATTCAACAAGTCTTTCTGAACCTATCCTAGTCTCCTTGCTGTCTATCTCGACGCTATCTCCTAGATGAGCATCTGACTTTCTCGAGCGGCTCTGGCACGACGCTATCTTCTAGATGAGCATCTGGCTCTCTCGAGCGACTCTGGCATAGTACTAGGCTGCTTCCCAAGAGCGACTTCGCGTCTTCTCTCAAAGCAGTGCTCCCTGTGCAGCAAACCTCAAACGAGTGCTCATTGGTGTTCTTGTAAGGCATTTCAGTACACTCCAGTTCCTTTGGTTTCTCTCTCATTTCCATTTCATACTCCATCTGCTCTGATTCCTTCGCTAGTTCTGCCGCTAAGAGTTCTTCAACCCAAACCTTCAGTTATGCGCCCTCAAGACCAATGCGCAGTGGTAATCTTTCTAAAACATGCCGTGATTCCCATGCGCTCACGGTAGATCCTCCTCTTTCAGTCTCAGTTGACTGTAGCCCCCTTGTGCTCTCCTAAAGTCGAAGCTTCAGCTCTAGGATCTTCAGCTGCTGTTCCTTCACTATCTGCTGCTGCTCAAGTAATTTCTCCTGCCGCTCTGCATTTTCTTTCGCAAACTCCCATTCCTTGGCGCATTCATCGCGAGCTTGAGCGCAATCTGCTCATTCGCTAAGCCTAGCTGTCGGCCAAATGCGATAAACACTTCCGTCTCCATGACTCAGGCTGCGCCTGAGTGATGGATTGAGATTTTAACAAGGTGTGGCGACACAATCTGCGCCTATTTCCGCGCAGCCGTGCCATCCAGTCCAGCGGAACCCGGCTACACGCAGCACCGCGTGTCCGATAAAATGCAGTGCTGTCGCAACGTCACAGGAGGTGGGCGTCACTGATGGGGGCTACATAAGCAGGCTGCCCACATCGGAAACTTCTTACCTTTCGCCTCCCGGACGAGCGTAGCCTCGGTATGCTCGTGCGTGGCGGTTGCTTACTGAATAAACCCTATGTTATTATGTGGGATTCGTGCTTCGACAGACCCGGCATCCCACATCTTTCACAATAACGAATGATTTGTATCTTCCTTATCAAGTTCGTTGTACCGCGACATCACTCTATAATTTTGTTACTTTCACAATAACTGAACAGGCATTTCTTCATTATTTTCTAAAATCTTGCATCAACAGCTCATCAACGTAATAGGTGGATAGCTGGTATAGCATTACACGGGCCCTTACACCATTTCATTACTGCAATTACGAAGGCCTTCTTCCTGGCCACAGGGTGTCGAAAGAAGACCGTAAACTGTCATGGAAATGCCGCCCTGACGAAGACAAGTCTGCTTGTCGAAACGTTGGCTCCTGCGACATTCGCTGTTCTCAATCTTTGCGATTTGTTCATCGATGGAGAGAAAGAAGTATTTCATAGCGACAATGCTAAGGACGGCAGTAAAACGTCCGTCTGCAAAAAGCTATCATTATCATTTGTTCTTGTCTCAACAGTGCGCGTGCCCTTTTTTTTTTTATTGAAGTGGTGAACAGGAGAGGTTGGTGCCTTTAGTATGGCACCGGCTACTCCTTCTCGCTTAGGAATCTCAGAAAAATTTCAATAAAGAAGATCTATGCAATGCTTCTAGTATAGCATAGGGATGAATAGTGTAGTACAGCATAGCAGTACGAGGCGTCCGGCCGGGGCCGCATGTGCCGCGTCTATTAAGGCCTGAGGTTAGGCACGAACGTGTTTCCACTGAGCTCCGTGCAGCACTCAGAAGCGTTCCTTGGGCCTCGCACTGCTTTGCGAGCTATTACCGTATGACTCTGGGCGCTACGAAATCAGGTTGGTCAGGAGACAAACTCTAACAAGCCAAGAGCTCATCAGCTTCGCTAGCCTTGCGCCATTACTACAAGCTTCTAATTTCTGATCATCATCATGGCCAGCCTGTCTACAACCCTCGAAGGGTTAAGGCCCATCCTATACAGTTTAACCAACCGAGAGAACAAGCTGGTTTTAGGAAAGGTTACTCGACAATGGACCACAGCCACGCTATCAATCTAGTAATTGAGAAGTACGCGGAATATAACAAACCTCTTTACATGGCGTTTATCGACTACGAGAAAGCATTTGACTCCATAGAAATACAAGCAGTTCTAGAAGCTCTACATCGACAAGGGGTACCTGGCGTATACGTGAAAACCATAAACAACATATACAAAGATTGCACAGCCACACTACTCCTACATGAGAGAAGCAGAGAAATCGCGATCAGGAGGGGTGTGAGACAGGGAGATACAATATATCCCCGATGCTATTCACTGCATGTTTAGAGGAAGTCTTTAAACGTCTAGACTGGGAAGAAAAGGGCATTCGAATAGACGGAGAATATCTAAACAATTTAAGATTTGCCGACGACATTGTGCTCTTTAGCAATGATGGTGACGAATTACAAAACATGATTGATGACCTAAACAGGGAAAGCATTAAAATTGGATTAAAAATGAATAGGCAAAAGACCAAAGTTATGCTCAATAGCTTAGCTAAGGAACAGGAATTTAAAATCAACAGTGAACCCTTACAATGTGTAAACGAATATGTATATCTGGGACAGTTAATATCAGGAACTCCTACCCAGGAAAATGAAATTCTCCGTAGAATAAGGCTGGGCTGGAGCGCATTCAGAAGGCATTACGAAATCATGACCGGACACTTACCGCTCTCATTAAAGCGAAAAGTATTCAATTACTGCATTCTCCCAGTACTAACGTACGGTGCAGAAACATGGAGAATAACGAAAAAACTAGAGATGAAACTAAGGAGCACGCAACGTGCAATGGAAAGAAAAATGATAGGGGTAACGCTAAGAGATAAAAAACGAGCGGAGTGGATCAGAGAACAGACAGGAGTAGCCGATATTATCTTATCAATTAAAAGAAAGAAGTGGACCTGGGCAGGACATGTTATGAGGAGGAAGGATAATAGGTGGACGGTAAGAGCGACGGAATGGATACCAGGAGAGGGAAAACGCAACAGAGGTAGGCAATAGGTTAGATGGAGCGATGAAATTAAAAAGTTTGCGGGCATAAAGTGGAACCAACTTGCTCAGGATAAAGGCTCTTCTATTGCTGTCTTGTCGCAATAAAACGCTTTAAATTAGTGCGATAAACTGCATATATTCTCCATTTACGCGCTGAGGAAGTGCATTTGGTTTCTCCGAGCATCCACAAACCAGTTGAATATTGTTGTCGAATTCTTAGCTCTTTGATTTTGTATAGAGATCCTCGGCTCCTCGGTACATGAGTCATTGCTTAATATAACATTCTGCCGCCTTTGGCATCTAGCTTTTCGGTGCGATCTCCTTATATGATGTTCTACGTGTCTAAGATTTGTGAGGTTTTGCGCAGGGGGAGAATTGCGACGAAGTCACCCTGGTTTGTGTTGGTTTCTACGCATATTTCGACACTTCTTACTCCACCGTGGGACACGGCCTCTGCTAGACAGTCCACTGTTCCCTGGGATATGCTTGAAAGTGGCATTATTAAGGGAAGCGATGAAGTAGCTGAAAGCAGCAGCAACTTTTTAAAAGAATTGATTTGACCGCTTTATCCCATTCAGCGGCGGCGCACACAATGGTTTGCTATACTTAATTTCCGCAGTTCCGCGGACAAACTGTCACGAAAGCGCATGAAACACGAAGCTTTGCATTAATGGAGTCGTCAGTTTGCTACACTGTGTGGCGTATTTCTGCGCACAATTATTTTATAAAGGCATTACCACATGTGATGAGTGGGTCAACGTGGTACCTTCCAGGAGTTATGTACAAAATATAAATTTCGTTGGCATCCAATGAACACAATCAATAACAAGCTTCCCACATGTCTTGGACCAATAGCTGTGGGAAACGGCATCACCTTCCATGCTGTAGTACAAAACGTACATACCACTATTTTACATTGGTTTAAAAACCACAACAGACAGAGGGTTCGAGCGTAAAGTTTGTCTTAGGACCGGTTCAGCTCATATTGGACAGCCTTATTCATTTAGACCCATCTGAACTTTCGAATGTTTCTCTTAGTAGTAACGAAAACCGTACAGTGCGCGAGGAATTTCCATATTGGGCTTTACTCATTTTCTAAATCTGCCTAATAATATTGAAATAAAATGGTACGCTAGTTATCTTGCTCCGGTGGCGGCTCCAAAAGTGCGAGTTCCATCTCAGGTTCGGCGCTCCCACTTTCAATGGAGGCGAAAAAGCTTAAGGTGAGTGCGAGTTAGAGAACACCGTGTGATCTAAAGTTTCCAGATGTTCACTACAAAGTGCTTATAACCATACGGTGTCTGTGGCGTGCAATGTCCCCGGAAGTTACTACTACCTCAGATAACGAACGAGTATTCTAACCTAGGGTTTGCTGCTTATGAAGCAGATAAACACAGTCATTTCATAACACAGCAGCTTACCTTTCTGAGATACCGGTGATTTGATGAAGATTTCGAAAAGAAGCAAATTGAACAATTGTCTAGAACATTAAAAAAGGGCATGAAGTGTTCAGAGTAGCTAGAAGAATTAAAACTGTGGTAGAGCTGCTAATCGAATATATATTGTCACGACCACGTGACAGTATATATCCTCCACTAGAACATTAGCGAATTCATCGCCCTCCCTTACTGGATAGGCTAAGGGCCTATGTCATACAATGGAATACGAATGCTATACCCGACCTGATTGTTGAATTCTGCCTTCACAGGGAGAAATGACCAACCAGGAAAGGCCAACTTGGAACACTCTTCCGTATTCCTTTGTAGGGTACAGACTTTCTGCTTACGCATCGCCTTTGTCTCTGAAATGTTTAGGCATAGCATGCCGGTGTCACGACATGCGAGGGTATCTCGTACGTTGGCATACGCCTGCACGCTTATTTATATATTTTTGCAACATTAAGCAGTCAAAGGTCACCGGATTCACAGAAAAAGTGCCTTTGCACTAAAAGCTGTTTGGGTTTCCGAGAATAACTCGCCGTGGTAGCTTACTGCTATAGTCGTTAGCTTTATAATCTTAAGATTGTGTGATCGAATCTAGGGCACAGCGGGCAGATTCCCATGGAGCGCAATGAAGAAAGCAGCCATGAACTTAAATTTTGGTACAGCTTAACAAAGCCCCAGCTGGTGAAAGGTGGCCCTCCCCAAGAGGGCGTGCCTCTAGCAAGCTTTAGGGAAGGTAAGCTCGGATTGAAATTAGGTACGAACAGAGAATAAGGAATATGAAAGAAACTAGATGGGCAGCGAAACTATTCGGTTATTTGTATATGAAGAACGTTGAATCACAATGGAATAAAAGAACCAGGAGGCTTACCAGCAAGTATACAGCCAATAATGAAATGGATGACGCAACAGAGAAGCGTTAAGAGCGCGGTCAAAGCGGAGCACAAATCGGATCGAATAGCAGCAGTGGCGAAAAAACCGTCATTGACCAACTACAGAAAACGGAAAGACGAAATCAAGAGAAAAATTTGATAATTCAAAAGGTTGCGCTTTACTGTTTTGAAGCATGGTCAGGTTGCCTGAGGAAGCAAAGTTTCAGAGCGAAATTCAATAAAGAAGGGGATACATGTACGTGCAGTGGAAAAGCTAGGAAAATGACATATCATGTTTCGATTGAATGTACAGATATACACCCTCGTGTAGATGAGGACACTCCCCTGCAGAAGGCCATTGGTTTCAGGGATAGCACGGCAAAGCTGAACATGTCGGCAATAGAGATAAGTAAAAGGTGCTTAGAGTATTGGTGCGGAACGGTATGGAGCAAACAGAAACGCAAGGTAGTTCGAATAAGATTGTGACTTCACATGGGAACGATAATAGATAAAACTAGGTAGGCACGGAGAAACATTTGTTGAGAAAATATATGTGAATCGGGCAAACAAACGTTTGTACAGGATATAAAAAAGCAGAGTTTGGTGGCCCGCGTGCTACCGTACCGCTATAAAGGGAATGCTCATAACATCCATCTATTCATCCATCCATCCATGGTGGTGTATACACCTATTACCATTATTGGCCTTCTGAAAATAACGAAAAGAATTCCGTTCATCCGTTTGCTTGCCAGTGTCGCAAACTCTGGTTGCAGAAAAACGGATTTCTTGTTTCTCTTTCCATGAACGGTGTTTTCAGCAGCAAATTTGTTAAAGCCGGGAATAGTTGTTGCAGAATACCCCGCACCATTTCAGGAACGCGCCGTTACAGTTTGTGCAACCACGACAGAGCTGTTACGCTACTGGATACGAATGAACTGATCATCGGTAGCGTGTGATAGCTGATCAATTCCAAATCGATAATTGAATAAAATCGACAAATCTTGCAAAATCCCTGAAGTGACCTGGCAGTGCCTAGGTTAGCCCTAGAACGTGTGTTCATGAACTGATAGCAATATGCCGGCTTACTTGTAGCCGACTGATAACTGATCGATAGCTCATTGACAATGGTTAAATGATCGATAAATATAAAAAAAAATGTCTGGAATCATTTGACGGTGATCATGTTAGCCCTGTAGCATATAACTGCCATGTGATAGCTGAATGCCGGCTAAATCATATTTGATTGATAACCACTAGGTAATTGATTTATAACCGATAAATCATGAAAATACCACAGATGGCGGTGCCCCGGTGAGCCCTGCCGCACGTCGACATGAGATATCTGAACTACAGTAATCAATAATCGATATTCCTTGCATTGGGGGAATGACTTGCTAGTGCGTACTTTACCCCTAGGAGCAATTCGATACCATGTGATAGCCGATCGATAGGTAATCGATAATTGCACAGTAATCTGAAAACTTGGCAATTGACTTGAGTGACTTGGTGTTTCGCATAGCTTGACTTTTAGTAGACTATGCTATTGCATGATTGCTTGATACGAGGGCCTTGCAGCTTCCATGTGCCGTCTGCTTTGCGCGATTTGGCGCAAACTTCCATGTCTTTAACAACAAAGCTGCTCTAGCTCGCCTTTATAGGTAGCTGGTATCAAGCTATCACCACCATCAATTGTGTTCCCCTAGAGTGTGCGTGCACTACTTCTATGCAATCCCCAAAGTGCGTTGTTCGCAGCAGCGCTTCTTTCTTCTCTTGCGTTAATGCCCTCGCCTCACTACTACGTTTGAAGAAGGGCGGCTGGTAAGCAGTCGGAGAAAAAAGTTCGGCAATCCCTAAGCATATTCTTATGAGATGAGAACGCGAAAGCGTTTCTTTTGGCTAGGGTGCTGCAAACTGGTTTTGCCGAGCTTTGTTATAAGGAATGAGGCAATGTGGGGAGGCCGTTGTGTTGATAAACATGATTTGATGCCATTAAAGTGGTGTGGACACTTCACATGTCATCTTCTATTTCGTCGACCAAGCAGTATATGCAGATATGCCCGATCGAGGCAGGCCTCGGGCATATCGAAATAGTGCGACCGCTGCAGCGTTGTGGATGGTGTCATTAGACAGTCACCGTCGTCGACACCCTCTTATCGTTCTGGTGACGGCGTACTTGGGCCGGGGTACATCACACTGCCCTGGCCTTGTGATCCGAGTAGTAGATGGAGACGTACATTATATATCGCACAATGTATGGGCGTCGTTGGTGAATCGATGTACGCACATCTCGACGTCATGATGGCCTCGGTGGGCGTCTTCAATTCGAGATTGAGGTCGGCACGCATGGCGGCGAGGAACGATAGGCTAGCTGAAGCGTGCGGGCGCCGAGTGTTACTGCGGCGATGCCACGCATCTGAGCGCGCGCTCTCCCCACCCCAGCGAAGAAACTCGGCGACGCGGCCGAATGCCGCTGCAGGTATCAACAGCGGAGCGGAGCTCGCGCCTACTCCGCTGCGGCGAGCGTTGGCGCCGGCGTCACTTCCGATGGCAGAAGTCACGTGTTTCCCGGCCACGGCTTTTGCGGGCGCTTTTTCGGACGGCAGCTGGCCGCGTGCTATCGCCGACCTAACCAAGAAATGCTTTCGCGTTAAAAAAAGAAGGAAAGAAGAATGCAAAGACAGTGTGCCGGAGTTGAGGAAAATAATAACAGTGTCGGTCAATTTTTCAGCTGCACAGCGTCTCGAAAAGCTATGCCAGTGGGCACAGCTTTGCGACAGGCGTGATCTAGTGGGGTCCAGTCAGCTCCTAGAGTAGCATATGAACGCATAGTGTAATAAACGAAAGAATCCCAACGTCGTCAAGCTAAAGCCACCAGTGATAGAAAGGGAGAAAAGGCGTAGTGGTGTTCACCACCTGGGGAACCGCGTGGGGTTCACCACCCGTGCACTGACAAGGCATATTACACGGGCCTCTGGCATTGTCGCCTCCGTCGCAGCGGTCGCATTTTCGATAGAGGCGAAAATACGACCGCCGCGAGCCACGGCCTCTTAGGCTGCCCACATGGGCTGCAGAAATTAGCGTCCTTTCCCTAACTGATCCGCAATCGATGATCGTGTGGCGTGTCGGCCAGTGTCTGTGGTTCTACGCAAACGCCTTTACGCTGAGCTCGGTGCGCAACGCTGGGCCTCGCATTGCTTCGCGAGGAGTAAGCCTCGAACCACGACAAAACACAGGTATGCCGGCGACAAGCCCGCCAAGTGCCCGTCGGCTTCTTTCTTTGGTTAGCTTTACGCACTCATTTTTTTATTTTTCTTTTCAGGCACTCACTCATGCTAATAAAACATACAGGAATACTAAGTGTTCATAACACGTTTGGAAACATCAGCAAATTGTTTAAAAACACTCATATTTTGGTATGTGTCAGTACCAAATAATTGGGCCTTTTCAGGAGATCCTCTGCATATGAGCGCGGGCCACCGCGTGCACATGGATGACGGCGCCATGCTTCTTCGTAGGCTATCCAGTTCTCCTGCTCGTTTCTGCGCCTCGGCAATGCAGCAGCAATGTGAGGCTTCTTTTCTACTGTACAAGTTTATCTAGGGGCAAATCCTAGTGCAATATGGTTCTAAGATTCCTTTTTTAAGACGATAGTCTTTATTGGGATACTTCACAGAAATTTTGGGCTGTCTGTGTGTGTGTCTGTTTTGCTTTTCGATTGAGTAGAACGGCGAAAATTTAACCCCTTCCTTCATGACCACCCATCTTCAACTGGTAGCTGCGTTCATACTTGTAAACACAGTCGACCCAAAAGCAAATATTACGCCATATCTGAGGCACAACATCAATACGTAACAATTAGATGTTGTGTTCCTTTAGTAGAAAATACATAGATGCGTAATTCTAAAGACCCTAGTGCTTATTAGGATGCGCTAAAAATGCGACGCTATGAACAAAAAAGCGGACGTTTCCTACGCTTTGGTAAAACGACACGGTGCTGCCGCCTACCAGTAGCTCTGCGTACTACGCCAGCTTCTTGTGTTTCCCGATATCATGGCCAGATGGCGTCCATATCTCACGCAGCGCTGCCTCCATTTCGTTAATGCCAGCCACATGCGGCCGATTCAACATAGACGGGGCGCTGTCTGAGGCAAGGCAAAACATAAATGGCCGTTTGATGATATAGAACACACTCTACAAGACATGCCCAGACAACGAGGGGAAAAGACCGATGAGCAGATTGCAGCGGAGAGGCGCCGGCGTGCCGATGCCCGTCGTCTCAAGCGTGCCCAAGAAACGTCAGAGCAACGAGCCCAGCGGCTAGCGAAAGATCGTGAATCGAGGCGCGCCCGGAGGCAACAGGAAACAGACGAGGTACGCGATGTGCGAATTGTCACTGACTGAGAGGCTAAGCGAGCGTACCCGGCGGCTGAACAGACGCCCGAAGCTCGTGCCGAACCGCAGATGAACCGGGACTCATGTAGTACGACCGGTAGAAGACTACCGTCTTTCGACGACATTTGCAGCGAAGCACGGAGATACGCGGCCAATTTTTTTTCTTTCTTTCCGGTGGCGTCTTTACACGCTGCAACATGTATAAAATCTTTGCAGACATAAACAACCACTGGTCCCTGCGAAAGCACGGAGTGGGCTCACGCTTTTGTAGCATGCGTTATTTTACATGTGATGCCTCCTGCACACGTTATGATCACTTCATCTCCGGATAAGTGGTGGGGTCTGTGATCAATAGCCGAGTTTTGTAGCCATGCATCTTTCAATGCTGTTCTTTTCCCCGCGTCTTCAACTATCACATCGATATGATCATCTTTACATCCGCGGTAAATGTCAAGCGGAGTAGAATCGAGTGATTGATGCCAACAGCATAGTGCTGGCAATAACGCGCCAAAGTGATGGCCGGGAATGACGAGGCCTGATCGGCGAAACAGAGTATGAAGGTTCCCTTTGCCTAATTTCGGGTAGCAACTGCTTAGGGATGGTCGATTAAATTTGCATGTTAAATTTGCATATCGACACAAGTATTTATCCGACGCGCTGGA